>JAUTXW010000639.1:0-238879 GCA_030620095.1 Kuschelorhynchus macadamiae
ATTTGTTGTCAATAATGTCATTAAGATCGTCAAGAGTTTCTTGTTGACTAGCTGTAAATAAATATTTTTCGTTGTTCTGTTTGTTGGCATTATTTTGAACTTGGCTATTATAAATAATTTCATTCAAGTCCTGAATAGTTTGTTGTTGACTAGTTGTAAATACGTCTGTTTCATTGTTTTGTTGGTTTGCAAAATTCTGCATTTGAGTACATGTGTATAAGTCAAAGTCATTGTCAATAATTTTGCTACTCGATGCCAAAAAATTGTCCATTATGAAAAAAAATCGTAATAACAAATAAAATGCCACAAATGTACATAAAAATGTCACCAATATATATAAGAATTAAATCTTGCCAAATAAAAATGTTAGAAATAAAAATAAAAATTGAAAAATTACCAAATAAACACAATGTAAACACCAGAAAACTCGCGAGCTCTGCACAGTGTGAATGCAGAAATCAATTGCATTCGTCTCTTCGCTGAGGCGATTTTATATGCAAAAGTTAATCACATGTGTCCTACTTAAAGTTGAACGACAATCTCTAAAAACCACTTTCCCAAGCCGATCAACTACCTTACCCCCCTCCCCCCTCCCCCTCCCCCCCCCTTCCCCCTTCCCCCGGACCCCTTAATTTCCGAGACTCAAATCCCGGCTCCCCAATTTCGGGCTACCCTCTTCAGGTTAAGTTAAGTTAGGTTAGGTTATGTTAGGTTAGGTTAGGTTAGGTTAGGTTAGGTTAGGTTAGGTTAGATTAAAAAAGAAGAAAAGAAAAAAGGAGAAGGAAAGAAAAAGAAGAAGGAAGGAAAAGGAGAAGGAAGGAAAAAGGAGAAGGAAGGAAAACGGAGAAACATATAAAAAGAGAAAGAAGGAAGGGAGAGAAAGAAGGTAAGGTGAGGGTGAGGGGGGTTTAAGGGGGGCGAAGCCCCCCTTAGGGGGGTTGGCGGAGCGGGGAGGGGGGCGAAGCCCCCCTGGGCGCCCCCCCCCCCCCCCCCCCCCGAGGCAACTGACAGGGAAAGGGACCGTGAATAAAAAAAAAAAAAAAAACTTATGTATTGCAGGTAGTAGAAGTGGTGGTTGATGGGATATATACTTAAGAACATCCACTCGACGATCATACAGTAACATTCGCTGTAATATCAGTTGTCGCTATTATTTTAACGTATAACCAAATTTTTATCAAATAAATCGATCTAAATCCAAAGTTCCTAACAATGGCAGAAAATATGAATGGAAACGCTGTCCAAATTGAAGAAAATAATATGGAGATCGCCGCTCAAATTGAAGAAAGAGAAGAGATTTTTAATAACTTGGAAGGCGATTCCATCACTTATAAACATTCATTTTTGGACAAGTCATCTAGGCTTGTTAGAAGATCATTCTTATGTAACATCGATATTAATTATATTGAAGAGGAGGAAGAGGAAGAGATGGAGGAAGATGATCAGGAAATTGACGAAGGAGTGGATATGGATGGACAATTACTAAATTTAGGAACCGAGGGTGACGTAAAAGTAAGCAAGTTTAGGGCTAGTGAATTATTTAATAATTTTGAAGAAAAAGATGTATGTGTTATACAAAGCTACTCTAAAATTGAAAGTCGAAGACTAGGAACATTTGCTATTTGCCTTCCTTGTAGTGCAATTCACATGAGATATTTACGGAGAGGGGAATCCGATCACGTGAGCTGCCACTACAAAAGAGCCTATGTTGTTAGTGCTTCTGATTTACATTGTGCTATTTGTAGGATACATCTTTTTATACTAATTCCTGAACATGCTTGCTTTTACTGCAACAAAAATGAAAAAAAGAAATAGAAAATTATATTGTTAAATATTAATATTAAACATAGTTTGTAAATGTGATGGGTAGATTAGTTTAACAATATTAATTTTAAATATAGGTTAGGTTAGGTTAGGTTAGGTTTAATATTAAACATAGTTTGTAAATGTGATGGGTAGATTAGTTTAACAATATTAATTTTAAATATAGGTTATAAACGTAATGGATAGATAATGTCAAAAATATTAATTTTAAACTTAAATTGTAAAGATAATAAGAATACGTCAAGAATATTAATTTAAAAATGTCAAATGTTACTATAAGCGGTTATATATTTTCAGTGCTATATGCAAAATACTTCTTTTTATTCTAACATCTGACACTGTATTTGTAAATGAAATAGTTAATCATATGTAAAAAAAGTGTCGATTATGTCTACTGCCACTAGAAGCACTCATATATTAGCATAACATTTTGTTAACGCTTGTTTCTGTATTCAATTGAGTTTTCTCTTACTTGATGCAAATTATATTAATATTATTAGTATAATTAAAAAGTAGTAGATTAGGCTATGCCGGTCCGACAATCAAAACCGTCATTTTTACATGTAAATTCCCATAAGAAAATTTAAGATTCGATCTGCAAAAGTGGTGCCATTTTAGGGCGTGGCACTTTTTGTGTCAACCCATAACAATTGTTTTGTTATGTAATGTGAAAATTAGTATGTATTAAAAAACTTGTTAGATCATTGTTGTCGTTTCAATATAGGAAAAGGAAAAAATGTGTGTCAATTATTATATATATATTTACATTTACTTTTTTTACAAAATTATTTGTTACCAGAGTTTTCACAAACACAAATTATAAAAAAAATATTATCCTCTTTTTAAAATTACAACAAAATGATGTCTAATTACATCTTTGAAGATTTGTACCAAATAGTAATATCTAGTGCGACATACAGGACAATTGTTTACCATTATAGAACAACAATTTTCATCATTCCATCTTAAAATACATTTTAAACAAAAAATGTGGGAACATGTATTTGGTCTACATGAATCATAATATTCGATTATTTCAAAACAAATAGCACAAAACACTTTTTTCTCTTCACTCTCAGTTTTGTTCAAATTTTTTAAAACAATCCCATTATTTTCTTCTCGAACTAATAATATATTTTCTTCTTGAACTCCTGGTATAATTTCTTCGAGGCTCTGAAGCGGAATGGATCGATTTCTTTCTCCAACTGATTCACTCATTTTATTTTAATATTATTATTAATAGATTTAATCAACAGATTTTTTTCTTTTAACAGTCACTCGTACCTTAACATACTAAAATGATCTTGATGCACCTATTTATAAGACTTAAGAATGCAAAATCAAATGTGGGAGAACAAAGAGAAAAAATTAAAAATATGATGCGAATGAGAATAAAAGGGGAGGAAGTTAAGAATGAGGGACATGAGAGAGAGGAAGAGGAGGAGGAGGAGGCGCTCCCATATTATAACTACTTAGATGGAATCAGTAAATGTATCAAAATAAATATCACATATCCCTTGTTCTTTGGACATCAACAGAAAAGACACACATCACTAGAGTTACTTAAAAAACCATCCACAGAACAATAATTATTTGACATTTCGAAAGATATACAAATGGAATTGCTTGCATGAGTTCGGCAGCATTATACAGTGTGTCCTTATTTTGTGTTTAATATATCTTATATTAAACACAAAATAAGGACACACTGTATAATGCTGCCGAACTCATGCAAGCAACGTGCTGGGCATTCTAGGGACAGACGTTATAATTCAATAGATAGAAATCGATCAATGGCCAAGTAAAGCACCCTTAGGTATTCTGTAAACTTTGCTATTTTGAACCAAACTTTTATTACTTTGATGCGTATTTACTTTCTTAACCAGGACTGTTCTTAGGGGTCTGCACGTTGTGCTTGCACAAAGGCGGCCATGGTTCATAATACTACTTCAAATAAACAAACAAAAGTATGCTTTATTGCCGCAGAAAAATTTTACAATTTTATGGACAAAGCAAAATATACCTAAAATAAGACATATCAAAACATTAATCGAAAAGAATTTCGATAGGTCAATGCTTTTTAAAAATGTAAATTATCAATTTACTAAATCGTAAAACACACGTTAGAATATAACATAACATTGCCGCAAAACAGTTAATGAATCCTAATAACGTTATAAAAGTAAACAAACACACATGTACGAGGTGAATAATTTCGATGACATTGAAATCAAAATTGCAACTATGCGACCTTAAACTCTATGTTATTATAGTTATACAAATAATTGTGATGTTAAACAGAAGGTATAATGAACTAGTGTAGAATGTAGTATACAAAAAAGAATTAAATTTTGTTTTTAATCCAATACCTAACAAAAATAATTAAGTTTTAAGTGAATGTTCGACAGTTCTTTTCTCTATATGATGATTTTCAAAATTCTATGCTACGAGTTAGGACATGACTCACAAAAGATTTAAGTAAACAAGCGAATTTAGTGAGAATTTAAAGAGACTTATTCACTGTAAAAATCATTAACGCTGTAAAATGGTCTCTCAATGAGGTATGCTTTGGTGTTTTTTCGAAATTGTGCAAGCATGGGGATAGATTTTAAATGTACTGGCAGATTGTTGTAAAGTTTTATGGCGTTGTAAATAATTGATTTTTTTATTAATTCTGAGGAAGGAATGGGAAGATATATATCATACCTAGAGTTTCTGGTAGGGTATACATGTTGTGGCCTTTCTGGGAGGGTGTTTATATGTTTTCTCAGCAAACATACCGTTTCCAAAATAAATAATGCAGGAAGTGTTAATATTTCATGTTTTTTGAAATAGTATTGGCAGTGAGCTCTATTATTTAGACCAAACAAATAACGAATGGCTCTCTTTTGAAGCATAAAAATACTACGAAATTGCTCGGTGGTACAGCAGCCCCAAAAGGGAAGGCCATAGCGGAGGTGGGATTCAAATAAAGAGAAATAAGTAAGTCTAGCAGAAGGAACGTCTAGTTCTTTTGAAACTGATCGAATGGCGAAGCAGGCGGTAGAAAGTTTTTTAGTTAAGGTGTCAATATGATTAGACCATTTTAGGTTGTTATTTATATTTAAACCCAGGAATTTAACCGACTCTACGTATTCAATATTGCTGTTATGTACCTGAAGTGGTTGTAAAGTTCCCTTATAAGATAACGCCACCGTTTTATCGACATTAAAACAAAGCATATTGAAACAGACCAAGCCTTAATTATAACCAAGTCTTTGGAGATATTAGAGTGTAAAGACGTTGTATCAAAATCACTCCAAGTTATGCTTGTGTCGTCAGCAAAAAGGGAAATTCTTCCATTAATTTTAAGGTTCGTGATATCATTAATGTATAACAAAAAAAGAATAGGTCCCAAGACTGAACCTTGAGGGACTCCACTTGTAATCAACTTACAATCAGAATCGGAACCATTTGCCCTTACAAGTTGTTGCCTTTTCCCAAGATAAGATTTGAACCAATTTAAAGAAGTACCACGAATTCCATAAAAATTTAGTTTGTTTATCAGAATTTCATGACTAACACAATCAAAGGCTTTCGCATAGTCACAAAAAACTGAGGCAGTTGGGTGGTTGTTATTGAGAGATAAGTAGACGCCTCTAAGCAACGTGAACATGGCTTCGCTGGTGCACTTGTTGGTTACAAATCCGAACTGCTCCGGGGATATTATCTGATGTTTCAGGAGAAATGGCATAAGACGATTCTTCATTAGCCTTTCGATGATTTTTGATAGCACTGGTAGTAGTGCAATTGGGCGATAATTGCAAGAGTTAGTTTTTTCGCCGCCTTTATGAAGTGGAATAATTATAGCTGTTTTAAGGCAATCAGGGAATACACCTTTTATAAAGGGCTCATTTATTAATGTTGTAAGGGCCTCTATGACTGGGAGTGGCAAGTTCAGGAATATTCTAATTGAAAGGCCATCGGTGCTGCACGAAGATTTACTTTTGATATTATTTATTACCTTCAATAGTTCAGTGTTGCTAACGGGACTTAAGAAAAAGCTATCAGCTAAATTTTTTGAAGGAGGGAGAAACGAAAGAGGGTCCAAACTTGGCGAGATACTAGAGGTAACATTTTTGCTTACATTAATAAAATAATCATTTAGATCATTAGCCCCTGGCAAGATCTGAGTCACAGGGTTTGATTTGTTTCTGAGGTTATTGATGATGGACCAGGTTTCTCTTGTGAATCAACTATTTTTATTCTTTGGTAAATTAACTATAAATTTTAAAAGTGGGGTAGATTTTAAAAGTAAATTTATTTATTAAACAAATATCTACTTGTTCAATTTTTCGTCTAAAAGATCAATCTATAGCCTTTTTTGAGAAAATGTACAGGGATAAATATTATATTGTGCCTGCTGAATCACCAATAATATCAAGTTCCTCAAGCGATGATAACTATGACATCGATTAAACATCACTATTTGACAAAAAAAGTGATTCCGAAAATTGGAGAAAAGAAATAATAGAATATTTGCATTTAAAGCGCGCTCCAAAGGGTGCAGATATTTTAAAATGGTGGAAAGCTCACGATAAACAATTTTTGAATTTAGCGAAAATGGCAAAAGATCTTTTGTCTATACAGGCTACCTCTGTAGCAGTAAAGCGTTTATTTTCACAAGCAGGGTTAATTAATACAAAACTAAGACGCATGTTAAATGAAACTTCAAATAAATGCTTATTATGTATTCATTCATGGTATAAAATAACTTGAAAAATGAAATTATAAAATATTAGTTTAAATTTTCTGTAATATATATAGGTTGAAATAAAATCTAAAAATATGCTTATAATGTATTTTTAGAAATTTAAATCTTTACTTTGTTATTAGAACAGTTCGTTATTTTTTAAGCGTAATAGTTGAATTAGCTTTATTGATCATCTATTTAAAATCCTAAGCCAAATTCTACTTTGTGTTTTGTTTGTTGAAAATCTTGTCCGTATGTATATATATTATTTTTATTACACACATATAGTTAAAAATTTTATATCGTCCAATATTTTCAAATACAAACAAAATCAATGCAAAAGTATTGTTCTATAAAACACGTACCTTCTTTAATTAGCAAGCCATCGAAGCGATTAAAAAAGAAAATGTTAAGAAGAATTTTCACTGATTTTTTTAACAATTTTTTGTTTATTTTAAGTAGGAAAATTTTTAAACAAAAATCACCACAATTACTTCTTCTGTTGGAGACTTTACCGTATCTATAGTATATAAGAATATGATATTGCGATGTTTTTAGTTGTTACAGTCTATTAGTTATTAATTATTGAACCAAAAACTGAAAATTTTTGTATTTTAGTTACTTTCAATAATTAAACATACAAATCGATTATAAATTTATAAAGATCACAATATCATAATCCTATATAAAATAGTTGTGATAAAGTGTCTCTCTTTGAGAACAGGGTAGCAATTTACGGTTTTCGACATGTGAAGTGGAATTTCGCTACTGGAATTTCTAAATTTGGGAAATTCTCTTTTTATGGTTATTTATATCGTTTTTTAAATGACTATTTCACTAATATCTTTGTTATAAGAACATATACAATGCGAGTATAATATAATTGATTACAGAAAAATTATTTTTTGCATCAATCAATTTACCCCCAAGCATATATTTTTTGAATTATTTTGTCAAAACAAATTATTTATGAACATTAGTTATTTTGCTACTCCACTTTGAGATTCAGACCGATAGTCTCGATATCTCGGTCTCGGTCTCGAAATACTTTGTCAAGTCTCGGTCTTGTTTCGAGACCGAGACCGAGACTAGTCTCGCGAACTCCTATTGCTGACGTTTCGCCAAAATCACATTTGGCATTTTCAAAGCTTCGCGACGCGTCCTCTATACCTCCACCCAGGGCCGAATGTTACATCTGAGCGACCGCTGGCCGTTATTTGTGTTTTCCGGACGTTGCTGTTCTTGTTGGGCTAATTGGGCTTGATTTTTTGTGATTTTAGATTTGTCGATTATTGTCTTCCATACTGTTGGTAGTTTTAATGATTGGCCCCTTTTATTTAAATCACCTTATTTTTCACTTTCTATGGCTTCTCAGATTATTCTGGGCTTATAATGATCTATATTGGCAATCTCCTTACACCCATCGAAATTTATTTTGTGGCCGGTTTCCTGATGATGTAGAAATAGAGCTGAGGTTGTTTATTTGTTTTGGTGCTGAGTTAACGCTCTTCTACTCTTGCTGATATTTTCCTGTTAGTTTGCCCCACATACGTTTTTTCACAGTCCTTCCACGGAATGCTGGATATTCCATAGTTTTCCAATCTGATTTTGTCTTTTGGGTTTCCAAGTAGTTTACCTATAGGTATTTGTTTATTTGTATGTTGTGTTTTCTAAGAATTTTTCCAATCCGGTCTGTTGTGCCTTTTACGTATGGCTAGACTACTTGTTGCCTTCCCGGTTCATAATTTTTGTTGTTCCTAAACCCTGGGCATTAATAGCTTTCTCTATGGTGCGATTTGTGTGCAAGCTTCTTTAAAGCATTAGATATTATATTAAGTTCGTTTTGTCTCGTGTGTGTTTCAGTTAATCGCATGGATCTGGATATTAAGGTATTGGCGACAGCTTGAATTTGTGCTGGGTGATGATGTGATCTTGCATTTAAATATCTGTGGGTATGTGTTGGGTTTTCTGTACACGGTGTATTCGAATGGTCCGTTATGCAATTTTGTGACCAGATATCTAAAAATGGAAGTTTGTTCTTTTCCTCTAACTCTAGAGTAAATTTTATTCTAGGATGCACTGAATTTACGTTTAAATTTTTCAAGCTCTGTATAGCCATGTTGCCATATAATAAATATGTCATCCACATAACGAGTCCATAATTTGGGCTTCAAATTTGTTTTCTTAAGAGCTTCTTTCTCGAAGTATACCATAAATAGATTCTCGACTACTGGTGATAGCGAGGACCTCATTAGAGCACCATATATTTGTTTATACAATTGTCAAATTGTTGAATGAAAAATAACTATTTTTAAGGCAATGCTCCGAGAGTTGTATTATATGTGCCTGGAAATCCTCGTTCATAGCAATCCTGTGTAATGCTTCGTTGAAGGGAATACTGGGATACAACGACTTAACGTCTAGGCTTGCTATGATATCGTCTTTTTCAAGAACGATTTCTCGTATAATTTGAGTGAAATGCTCCGAGTTTTTTACAAATGAATCGACTTTTTCGACAGCTGGTTGCATAACTTCAGCACGATATTTCTCAACTTTTTGTAGTGGCGAATTAACAGCACTAACAATAGGTCTGATAGGCGCCCGTGGTTTGTATATTTTTGGTAAACCATAGAGTTTAGGACATCTGCTCGACTTTCCCCGTGGTATGATTTTTTTGTTGTATTGACATATTTATTATATGGCAACATAGCCATACAGAGCTCGAAAATTTTCTGATTCCACGTAAATTCAACGCTTCACATAATACAATTTACTCTAAAGATACAATGGACACATTGAATATGCCGCTTATAGAAAACCAACACATACCGATAGATATTTAAATGCAAGATCAGATCATCATCCAGCACAATTTCTAGCTGTTGCCAATACCTTAATATCCAGATCCGTGCGATTAACTGAAACACACACGAGACAAAACGAACTTAATATTAATAAATATCTAAAGCTTTAAAGAAGAATGGCTACACAAATCGCACCATAGCGAACCGGGAAGGGAACAAGTAGTCTTGCCATAAAAGTAAAAGGCTCAACGGACAGGATCGGAAGGATTCTTAAAAAACATAACAAACAAATAATACACAAGCCATAAAAAAACTGTAGGTAAGTACGCCTTATTAGCGCTGGAGAACTTTTTCGAAAATAACAGGAGTGTTTATAATAACTGTACAGGTCTCTTCTATCCTATTTCGTAGAACATCTCGCTTTGACCTGGTGTTGTGTACACTAATAATTTTAGGTGTCCCCAGTGACAGAAATCTATAGGATTAATATCAGGTGATCTGGGTGGTCAAAATTCTGGTCCAGCACGCCCAATCCAGCGATTTTCATCTAGGCACGAACGTACTACTACGCTGAAGTACAGTGAAGCAACGTCATGCATTAAGCACATAGAACGTCATTGGCTTAGTGGGACATTTCTAAAATTTCGGGCAAAATACGCTCAATAAATTGTCTGTACTGCTCACCGGTAAGCCTGCCAGGCAGAAAGTGAGGCCCGATAAGGAAATCTCCTACAACTCCAATCCAAAAAACACTGGGTTTGGAAATGATGTTTAATTATGGCGTGAGGATTATCATCGGCCACATACTGTACTACACGCATGATTGTTGTGAAAGTTTATTATTGAGTATATACCTTGGATTTTGAACTAACTTATTTTGTATCCATCTACAAAAAGCCACTCTTAGCGGAAAATCCCTTGGCAAAAGAGCTTGGACACGTTGCAAATGATATGGGTAAAGTTGATGATCTTAGTACGTAGTAGTAAATTTCATTAAAATAAAAAAAAGCTAAAAGGAGCTCGTGAATGGTAGTGGGAAATCATATATGTACCGTCGCAAAAAAATGTTCGGGAAATAAAAAGGGACATGATCCTGAAAAAATAATCATTCAGTAAATTATTCCAAATTACAAAAATTTCTTTTTATGGGTACTAGGCACAGCATTACATGTTCCTACTTTAGAATAAGTATGTTTTATAATAAACGTTATATAAACGTATAATAATTTTACGTAAAATTTCCATTAGGATTGCAGTAGATGCATGAAAATGTCCATTTTCCACGAAAACCGTGCGTCGTACGAAAGTAGTAGTAGTAGTAGTAGTAGTAGTTAGGAGGAGGTCTAGAGACCTGACGGGTAGGGCTATAAGGCCCTTTCAGTCTACCCCAGCTCCTCCCTCAACCACCACCCGCCACAAGGTGCACATCCTTGAATCTGCCTGTCCTTACTATGTAAGTCTGTATATCCTTCCATGCAAGATCCTTAACTTCGTCCCTATGCAAGACCGTAGTGCCGAAAATATCTCGTCGCAGTCTCGCTCGCGCTTCACATCTGCACAGGAAGTGAAGCGGAGTTTCCTCCTCTTCCTGACACTCCGTGCAGATAGAATCTTCCTCAATGCCTAACACAAAGAGGTGTCTCCTCAATGGACAGTGCCCTGTTACTATTCCTACGATGGAATTTAGAGCTTTCCTGTCTCGGGCTAGTAACCACTCTGTTCGGCCCTTATCGGACTTCACAATGAAGTCTTTAGCTTGCCTCCCGACCCCGGACTGGCCCCATTCACGTTGAAGTTCATGATGTGTCCATTCGTCGAGTGCTGTCCTTATCTGCTGCCTAGTGATGCCTAAAGCTGGTTCTGGTCCTACATACGGGCTGGTGGCGCCGAGTCTAGCAAACTCATCTGACCTTAATCCCACAGTGTCTTAAGTGCTGCTTGACTGTCTGAGCATATGAAAATCTCTCCCTCTGCCCCCTCTATGACTTCCTTCATCGTTATTGCCCTTAGAATGGCATATACCTTAGCCTGAAACACCGTTGAAAACTTCCCCAAAGAGAAGCTGGACCCGGTTTGTGTAGCCTCAATATAAACTCCAGCACCAGAGGATTGCAACTGTGTCATACGTAAACCATCCGTATAGCAAACAATTGCCTCTCTGGAGAACTCTAGCCTGTTTCTCTCCCAGTCCTCTCGGGGATTGAGATACTATAACCCTTATGCCATCTTAGTCTGCCTGAGGGTCGTGCTACTCTGTAGGTAGATAAAAGGATCTCTCTTTCCACAATGTGGGAGATCCTTGCATGACCCACAACCTCACCTTTGGTATGCCAAGTTCCTGCGTCTCCCATTCGCAAGTGCGCTGTCATAGCCTCTTTCTTAATGAAAGTCGACAATGATAGCAGCCCTAGCAAGACATCCAATGCTGCTGACGGCGTCGTCCTCATTGCTTCAGTTATCGCTAGGCCAGCCAGTTTCTGGACTTTTGCAAGACTGGAACGAATGGTTTTCCTCTCCACCGAAGGCCACCATACTATTGAGCCGTATGATATCCTGGGCCCAGAAGGTCGCTATTGACTTCCTTATCTGCCTATCGACATGAGTCTTCCAGCTCAGCTTTGCATTTAGTATGACCCCCAGGTATTTAACCTCTTTTGCCAAGGTCAGCTGCTGACCATACAATCTTGGGGGTCGAAAATCTCCTAAATTCCTTCTCCTTGTAAAGAGGATCATCTGTCTTCCGTGGATTAACCGTGAGACCTACCTCATTACACCATGCCTCCAATATATTACAGGCCATCTGCATTCTCTCGCAGATGATGCCCAAGTACTTGCCTGATATTAAAATCAATCCATCATCCGCATAAGCTTGTGCATAGAAGCCGGCCTCCACGAGTCTGTTGAGCAGACCGTCCATGACTAGACACCATAGGTGCGGGGAAAGACAGCTGCCTTGAGGGCATCCGCCTCGCACCCCGATGTCTTCTGGTACCCGCCCTGACTCGCTTGGACGTCGCGCTCTTGCAGTGCACTTCTAACCCAACGCACCAGATTCGTTTTAACGCTCCTGGCTGCGAGCGAGTCGTAGATGACGTTTGTCCGTGCTCTATCAAACGCTCCTTCAACATCGAAAAACACAGCTAAAGCTGCTTTCTTAAATTGTAAAGCTTTCTCAATCCTTTGCACCATACTGTGGAGAGCCGACTCCGTTGATCGCCCTCCACTATATGCATGCTGATTAGCATGAATCGGTAAGACTGCTAGTGCTCCCTCCATTAGATGCCTGTCAATGATCCTTTCCAATGCTTTCATTAGGAAGGATGTCAGGCTTATCGGTCTAAAAGATTTGGCGGTCGTATAGTCCTCTCTTCCCGGTTTCGGAATGAATTTGACTCTAGCTGACCGCCATACCTCTGGTACGTACCCAAGGGCGATACTTGCCCGGTAGAGTTCTTAATGAAAGGCCTCAATATGTTGAGGTCCCTTTGCAATAGGGCCGGGAAGATGTTATCCGGTCCTGCGGCCTTGTAAGGGCTGAATTCATTGATGGTACGAAAGTAAGTCTAGGAATCAAATTTGCTTTAAATTAAATAGGTATTTCAAAAATAATTTTTGTTTTCAGAAAAAGAAGTGGTGTACCATTTTTTTTCTTAAACAAAAAACGGTTCAAAAATTACTTGCAAGATTTGACCCAAACATATTAAGTAATATACAAGTGAAGTTAAATAAAAGCTTTTAGTAAAGCATCAAGGCAACTAACACAGATTTAACAACCTAATCTATTAAATACGAAACATTATATGGTTCACATTTTGTATCTGCAATTTATTTGATTTGTTGTAGGATTTCCAGTAACAGACGCCGTCATATCGATACCGGCTTATTTCAGCTACGCCCAACGGGAGGCCACCAAACGGGCCGCCGAAAAAGTGGGCTTTACGATCCTGAAGCTGATCACCGAACCAGTCGCAGCTGCGATCCACTACGTCTACGGCAAATTCGAGAAAGACGCTCAACTTCTGATGGTCGATTTGGGTGGCGGTACTCTCGATGTATCGGTAATAAAGTGTACTAAAGACAAGTTCGAAGTTGTATCCATAGAGGGCGACATGTTCCTGGGCGGAATAGATTTCGACGAAGTGATCTTTGAGTATTTAAGGGTTCAATCTGGGAAAACGTACGTAACTCAAACAAACAAATAAAAGTATGATTTAGTGTCGCAGGAAAATTGTTACAATTTTATGGACAAAGCGAAATTTGCCTTAACACAAAAAAAAACAAAACAATGAAAAAACGAAATATTAATTGACAAAAAATCATATTTTTCGATAGGTTAATGCAAATACATAAATTGTAAATATAACATTCGTTATATTTACAATTATGAATCCAGGTGACCTTAACAAAAGGAAATAAACAATACATTTGCGAGGTGAATAATTTCGATGACATTGAAATTAGAATTATGCGACCTCAAACTCTATTTTGTTATCGTTATACAAGCAAAATAAGTTAAACAAAGAATGTACTGAACTAATATGGTAATTTAAATGTATCAGAAAAAAAAAGAAAATGTATAACTTTAATCTAATAAGTAACAAAATAATTAATGTTATAGTGCGGGACACGAAAGAAAACCGGGCGGAGTCAATTGGTTTAGGAAGGTTGGCCAAGAAATCTTTTTAAACCAGTGGTGTCCCGTCGTTCTTTAAATATTATGGCACTCCTTTTTGACTATACGCACTTCAGATAATTAAAAAATGTAACTATGCTTAATGAACCTTGTGTGTTTTCTTTCGTGTACCTCACTTCTATATTTCTTTTGTGTTGCAAAAACGGCGAACTTTCGACTTTTAAAATGATTTAATTTTGATTTTTCTTGATCGATTTACTTATAAATATATTTTTGCTTGAGTTCTGTCATTTCCTGGGCTACTGCCTACGTTCACTATTATTGGACCACCCAGTATAGTGGTACACGATTTACAAGTCCAGATTTTACAAGGGCAGCCAGCATCAGATCCAGTGAACGAGATTTATCAACATTTTAATATATGCAGTTCGACTTTGGGCTACTTGGGTATGCCAAAAGTGGCCGTCTGTCTCCGTTTGTCATATTACTTTACACAGTGGCCGTCATTGTGAAGTACTATACAGGGCGTTTCCTAATTGCGTGCTGATGTTAAAGGGGGTGTTTTTATGTCCTAGAAGTCTTAACTTTTGAGATACAGGATGGTAAAGTTTAAAAAGAAAATAAATTTTATTATCCCAATTCTGATGCTATTGTAGATAACTGCATGAAATTTGATACACGCCTTCTATGCATTAAGGAGCATACGGATTTACCCAGGTTAATTACACACACAATATGCACGCCACTGGTAGAAATTTCAAAAACTGATTGTTAATAAAAAATGCCCTTTTATGCATAAAAGACAGGTATCAAATTTCACATAGTTATTTATCTATAATAGCATCAGAATTAGGATTTAAAAAAAATGTTTTTTTAAAACCCTGTATCTCCAAAGTTAAGACTTTTAGGTTCATATTAAACTTTTTTATTAAATCACCCCCTTTAACATTAGCACGCAATTAGGAAACGCCCTGTATAGTACTTCACAATAAGGCCCCCTGTACAAAGTAATTTGACAGACGGAGACAAGCGGTCACTTTTGTTATACCCGAATAGCCCAAAGTCGGACTGCATAAGTTAAAATTTTGATAAATGTTGTTCACTGGAATTAGTGCTGGCTCCCCTACTATAACCGCATTGATGTGTTAATTTTAGAAAAATATGAGTTCTGTAGTTTTTCAAATATTAGTTGCAATATTAGATATCTTTTGACACCCGGCAGTGAACAGAAAATTAATTATTTTGAAGCAGTTTATTGACAGCTACTTTATGAACAATTTTACAAAATACATAAAAAAAAAGCTAAGCCATTTTTGAGGTTGACGGCTGTGATTCTAATGGTTCGATTCCTTCTAAATCGTTGTCTTCCTCTGAAAATGATGAGGTTTCGTCGTCACTACTTGAAGATCCCAGTGTGATAACTAAATCATCAATAACCGTTTCAATTTTGCCATCTACTTCCAAGTATTTATCTTCAATAGAACGAACATGTTTAACATACGATTTCCAGTTTTTAGCCGATATTGAGTCAATCGCTTCTATGTTATTTTATTTAAATCTTTAATTAAAAGTTTTCCGGTGTTGCGCTCTCGAATATATTTTTTTACTCCTGCCATGCAAGTTCAATAGGGTTGAGGTCGTACATGTATGCAGGCAGCCTTAAAGGTGTATGAGCGAGGTTACGTACAAGACCGTTAATTTTTTACTTTTTTTCTCTAGGCTAGTTGGTTGATATTACTTCATATAATTGATATTTTCTCCATGTTGGATCAAATACAAGATTGTTCGATTTAAGTCACGATATCATATGAGCTTTTGTAGAGTATCTAGTTGGCACTTTATCTTCTACGTGAGAGTGATAAGACGCATTATCCATTAATACGACTGATTTGAGAGGAATGTTAGGTAGAAGCTTCTCGAGCAACTACTTTTCAAAATTATCTCTATTCATCTGTCCATGATAGTCCCCAATTGTTAGTCCCGAGCGAAAAACTAAAGCAGCACCTGGAACAAATCCGGCTTCTGAACCAGCATGAACTATAATAAAGCGACTACTAGAGCGGATTCCCTGAACAATACCTGCAACACTTTCACTTTGCCAGCATTTGTTCACTGTTATATCATTATCTCCAGGTTTCGTCTAGATACACAATATTGCGTCCTTCTTGCATATATTGCCTTACACTTGATAGATATTTCACCCGCCAGTGAAAAATATTTGGTTTCTCAATGAGCAATTTTCGTTTATTTTAGCTTTTGCGCCAAACAAAACCATTTGATCGTAAAAGCCGTTATGTTCTCTTTGAATTTTGCTTACACTACTTTCCGAAACACCAGTGTATAATGCAGCGTGTTCTGTTCGATTTTGAATTGAAATAGTCAAATTATTATTTTCAGCTTGTCTAGTACAGGCCTCTATAACGCTCTCAATAACTTCACGTGCACCGCTTCGAATTGTTTTTCCTCTTTTGCTCGCTATCGTTACTTCGAAATAATAATTCAAATTCAACGCAACGCATTTATATAGAAATGAAAACAAATGCTCAAAATGTATAGGCGCCACTGGAAATAGCTTGAAACTTCTAGCGGCAAGTGCATGGAGACTCTAGGCACATCCCAATTACAAGTGGACCAGTGCGAAATTTACTAAATCCTCGATTAATTGTCCGTACCGTTTAGATGTCGCACTTTATAGGTGAAGCAGCAAACTAATACAACAAATAAAATAACATAAAATTTATTTGCGTACACAAATTTTACTTTTCCGCTTGCTTAAGACTATGAACCTTTATTTTAAAGACCGCCCGGTTTTCTTTCGTGTCCCGCACTTTAACGGACTATCAGTCATCAGTTCATTCCTTACAAAATATTTTCAAAAGCTATGCAGCAACATGACACCCAAAAATACTTAGGTAAACAAGCAAATAAAAAGCATTTTAATGAGACTTATTCATTATAAAAATCATTAACGCAGTAAAAAGAGTGCAAACATAGGGATTGTCTTTAAATGTTCTGATGATTGTAAAATTTTATGGCGTTGTAAATAATTGTTTTTTTATTAATTCTGTGGAAGGGATGGGAAGGTATGTCATGCCTTGAGTTTCTGGTAGGATAGGCGTGTTGCGGCCTTTTCGGGAATGTGTTTATATGTTTTCTCAAAAAACAGATGGTTTCTAAAATAAATAATGCAGGAAGTGTTAATATTTCATGTTTTTTGAAATAGTATTGGAAGTGCGCTCTGTTATTTAGACCAACCAAATAACGAATGGCTCTCTTTTGAAGCATAAAAATACTACGAAATTGCTCGGTGGTACACCAGCCCCAAAAGGTCCATAGCGGAGATCTGAGATTCAAATAGAGGCTGGCAGAAGACATGTCTAGTTCTTTTGAAACTCATCGAATGGCAAAGCAGGAGGTAGAAAGTTTTTTAGTTAAGGTGTCAATATGTTTAGACCATTTTAGGTTGTTATTTATATTCAAACCCAGGAATTTAACCGACTCAACGTATTTAACATTGGTGTTAAGTAGCAGAAGTGGTTGTAAAATCCCCTTATAAGGTAAGGCCATCGTTTTATCCACATTGAAGCAAAGCATCGGGCCAAGCCTTAATCATAACAAGGTCGTTGGAAATATTAGAATGTAAAGACGTTGTATCAAAATCACTCCATGTTTTGCTTATGTCTTCAGCAAAGAGAGAGATTTTGCCATTAATTTTTAGGTTGGTGACATCATTAGTCTATAGCAAAAATAGGATAGGTCCCAAGACTGAACGTTGAGGGACTCCACTTGTAATCAATTTACAGTCCGAATCAGAACCATTTGCTCTTAGACATTATTGCCTATTTTCGAGCTAAGATTTAAACCAATTCAAAGAAATATCACAAATTTCACAAAAATTCAGTTTGCTTATCAAAAATTTCATGACTAACACAGTCAAAGGCTTTTACATAGTCACAAAAAACTGAGGCGTTGGGGTGATTGTTATTGAGGGAAAAGTAGACGTCGCTAAGCAACGAGAACATGGCGTCAATGGTGTCCTTGTTGGGTAAAAACTGATCCGGAGATATTATATATGATGTTTAAGGAGAAATGGCATGACGATTTTTCAATACCCTTTCAATGATTTTTGATTGCACTGGTAGTAGAGCAATTGGGCGATAATTGCAAGAGTTATTTTTTTCGCCCCCTTTATGAAGAGTAATAATTATAGCTGTTTTAAGACATTCAGGGAATATACTTTTCATAAGGGATTCATTTATTAGCGTTGTAAGGGCTTCTATGACTGCGAGCGGAAGGTTCAGAAATATTTTAATTGATAGGTCATCACTTACACGAAGATTTGCTTGTGCATTCTGCTAACAGGGCTTAAGAAAAGGCTATCAGCAACATTTTATGTCGGAAGGAGAAACGAAAGTGTGTCCAAACTTGGCGAGATACCAGAGGTAACATTTTTGCTTACATTAACAAAATAATCATTTAAGTCCTTTGGCCTAGGCAAGATCTGAGTCACACGGTTTATGACGCTTAGGTTTGATAGTCTTAAGAGGGAAGCCCTTATTAACAGCACTTAAAATTTTATTTAAGAAAGCTCTAAAATTTGAGTTAACCTTTTCAAATTCAAAATTCCAGTCGGTGTTTAAGCAAATATTATGAAATTCTGAAAAATTGGCGGCCGAGAAAATTCCGCCCTTATGACGAAGTCTCTGTAAGGGCCTAAGAGGAATACTAAAATCTATGGAGGTGGCTGTTACTTGATGGAAATTCATAATTCAACGTAAAAAAAACACAAAAATTCGATTTCCACTACTGTATTTTAAAAAATACTATGACAATATTGTTTCGTTACACAGTAACTTCTTCAGATAGAATGTAGTATTCAAACTAAAATTTAGCGTATATATATTTTTTTTCTATATATAAATATATATATTGTATATATATATATATATATATATATATATATATATATATACAAAAAACCAAGTACCTAAGTGTAATAAAATTACAAATGGCTATAGAGATAGTCCCTATAAACATTGCCGCAATCAGACATATCAGGCGCCATTGTTTACAGGTTTACAATAAAGTGTAAATAAAAAAAAAAGAAGTATTGTTAATATAATTTTCCGTTATAAAACAAGTGTTGCGTGGTTTGTTTGTAAGAGTACATAGGTTAATAATAAATAGGTACAGTTACAAATTTAGGTTTAATAATGGGAAACTGTTTAAGTCCAGTTGTTCATTTAAAAGATTGCCGCTATGTTTAAGTTTGTTAATTTCCATACCTTCTAAGAAATTTAGTTTCTTAGATTTATTTTCTGAATATAACATTTTAAAGTTGTCATTAAAAACATGGTTTTCGTCTAACAAATGAGATGCATAATGTGAATCTCTTTTGTTTTTAATGTAACTTCTCTTATGTTCTTTGATTCTTAAATCAAAATTGCGACCAGTTTGGCCGATATATACTTTAGAACATGAACCACAATCTAACCTATATTTTTATATATTTTTTTGTCTCTATTGAATAATTTTCTAGAAATAGTATCCATTATTTTTCCAGTGTGAGTGAGAGTTTTAAATTGTTTGTTCACATAGTTATTGTCTACTGGATATACAACCTTTATTGCTTTATTATAAGATTTCTTTGACACAATTTTATCTATAATAGAAGCTTCTTAACCATTGTTAAGAGCAATTTGTTTTATAATATTCAATTCATTATTGTAATTTTCAGCTGACATCGGTATGTTTAAAAGTCTATGAATAAATAAATGAAAAGTATATAATGGTATCAGTATGATAGGGTTTATGATAAATTGCAAAATTGTGTGCATCATTGTAGTTAAATCTAAGATGTTAATTAACTTGCTTTCTTCTATTTCTATTGTGAATTTAATGTTGGGGTGTATATTATTAATGAAGTTAAGAAGTTGTTTGAGTTGTCGTTCGGGCCCTGTAAAACAGGTTAATATATCGTCAACATATCTATGCCAGTACAAAAATTGTTTTGAGAGGGGGTGTTGGTGTATTTTGTTTGCGATTTGGTTCATGAATATTTCTGCAAGAATTGGACTTAGGGGATTCGCCATAATTAAATCTTCTAGAGCAATCTAAATCGAGTTATTAAATTCAGCTGAAAATTATAATAAAGAATTGAATATTATAAAACAAACTGCTGTTAACAATGTTTATGAAGCTGCTATTATAGATACAATTTTGTCAAAGAAATCTTATAATAAAGCAATAAAGCTTGTATATCCAGTAGAAAATAACTAAGTGAACAAACAATTTAAAACTCTCACTTACACTGAAAAAATAACGGACACTATTTTTAGAAAATTATTCAATAGAGACACAAAAATAGCTTTTAAAACCAATAAATTAAAATTAACAAAAGCAAAACTAATAATAATAAAAAATCAGGAGTGTATAGGTTAGATTGTGGTTCATGTTCTAAAGTATATATCGGCCAAACTGGTCGCAATTTTGATTTAAGAATCAAAGAACATAAGAGAAGTTACATCAAAGACAAAAGAGATTCACATTATGCATCTCATTTGTTAGACGAAAACCATATTTTTAATGACGACTTTAAAATTTTACATTCAGAAAATAAATCTAAGAAACTCTAAATTCCTTAGAAGGTATGGAAATTAACAAACTTAAACATAGCGGCAATCTTTTAAATGAACAACTGGACTTAAACACTTCCCCATTATTAAACTTAAATTTGTAACTGTACCTATTTATTATTAACCTATGTACCCTTACAGACAAACCACGCAACGTTTGTTTTATAGCGGAAGATTATATTAACAGTTCCTCTTTCTTTTTTATTTACACTTTATTGCAAACCTGTAAACAATGGCGCCTGATATGTCTGATTGCGGCAATGTTTATAGGGACTATCTCTATAGCAATTTGTAATTTTATTACACTTAGGTACTTGGTTTATATATATATATATATATATATATATATATATATATATATATATATATATCACATGCTCAAAATCTAGGGATATTGTAGATATTTTCATCAATCCTATTTATTTTTATTTCAAACTCAATTTGAACAATGTAATAAGTGTTGATATGCGTTAAATACGAAATAATATACTGGTAAAGTACGTGATTTACATAAAAGAATAATCATTATTTCAAATATCGGCAAAATCTAATTTTTTTATTAACATTCACTTAAGAAAATTTTAATTAAAGTGATTATGAAAAATGTTTAGAAGTATAGTTAATATGGAATGTGGCCTCCTCGTGCATTTATGACAGCTCGGCAACGCCTTTCCATACTCAGGATCAAGTTATCCAGGTCCTCTTGTGGAATCGCATTCCAGCACTGCTGAAGAGCTTCAAATAACTGGTTTCGGTTCTGCCACTGGTTCTGGTCCCGAAGAACTCTTCGTTGAAGCATATCCCAAGCATGCTCAATGGGATTCAGATCCGGCGACTGAGCGGGCCAGTCTAGAACGCGAATATTTTGCTCTTCCAGGAAATTTCTCGTTACTCTCGCTGTGTGTGAAATCTGGACTTATGGGGTTTCTATATGGAAGAACAACAGGTTCCAGGACATTCCTAACATAATCGTTCGCTGATAAAAAACGATCCAGCAAAACGAGCTCTGTCCTGTTACCAATGGACATTCCTGCCCACACCATTATTGTACCTCCTCTGTAGCTGTGAACTTCCTGGGTATGTTGGATGCGAGATCTTGCGCCAGGTGCTCTCCAAACGCGAACCCTTCGAGAATCTGGATACAAACCAAACCGTGATTCATCGGTAAATAAAACATTCCGCCATTGATTTTCAGTCCAGATAACATGTTCTTGAGCCCAGGCTAATCGAGTTGCGCGATTTCCTCGGTTTAGAGGTTGACATCTCCAAGGCCTTCTGCTGACTAGATTAGCTTCTCTTAACCTTCTGTAGATGGTATGTCTGGAAACCCTTACTTGACGAGCTGTGTGCAAGTGATTAATTAATTGAGATGCAGTCACTGTGTCATTTCTTCGGGCTTCTAGCTGGACATACCGATCCATATGAGGCGTAGTTATTCTTGGCCGACCCAAATGCCTCTCCCGTACTGTTCCAGTTTCGCGATAACGATTCCAGAGGCGCGAGATAACACTCTGAGTAGTTTCTATAGCATTTGCTACATGAACTTGAAGAATTCCGGCCTCAAGTATTCCCACAGCTCTCAACATCTCATTTTCACTTAAATGGCGTCTAGGCATATTTAAAAGATTACTAAAACACGTTTGCAGAACAACAATATGCACTACACTGACGAAATTCCGAATAGTTTCTTATCATTTATTTTGTTATTTTACATACCTTTAAAAAAATTGTTTTTTTTTCTCAAGTGAAAATATTTGTCCATGTATTCTGTTTATTTTTACATCAATTCATATTGCGAATATCGTGCTACACTGCCCAAATTAGTCTAAAATAGAAATTGTATTATTAAGAATTAAAATTCGTTAATATCCCTAGATTTTGAGCATGTGTATATATATATATATATATATATATATATATATATATATATATATATATATGTATATATATACTCTAAATTTTAGTTTGAATACTACATTCTATCTGAAGAAGTTACTTTGTAACGAAACAATATTGTCTCAGTATTTTTTTTTAAATACAGTAGTGGAAATCGAGTTTTTGTGTTTTTTTTACGAGGAATACTAAATTTGGAAAATATTGTTTCGTGATCGGAAAGACCTGTGCTACAAACCTGGGATTGCCAGAAGCCACGTAACCGATTATAGAAGAAGAGTATTTTGAAATTCTATTTGGAGACAATACATGCATTGCGAGACCGAAAGAGTCGAATATAGAAATTAAATGGGGGTGGCACAAGCAGTAGCATAGTCAATATTAAGGTCCCGGCATATAATTTTCCTGTCTTTTACTCGTAGACCATCTAGCAAATAATTAAAGAAAGGTAATTAAAGAAAGATTATACATCAGAATTTGGTGATCTATAAATACAGATTACGTAGAGATCAAAGACGAAATCCCCATTTAGAGAAAGAATCAGTGTTCCTTCATGAGCCGAGTTATTTCTGTCATATCCAGCTATTATGGAATATGCCCCTTCATAAAAGGGTTCGTTTAGATTCAGCTAGTGCTCAGTAATTGCAACAAGTTGGGGGAACTTCAATTCTTCAAGAAATAGGTACAATTCGTCAGTTTTATTTCCTATGGAAGCAATATTAATTAGAATCATACTAAGACCCGTAACAACAGGTGGTTTTGAGGAATCTAGTTATTTATTTTTCCAAAAAACGGAATTATTCATTGAAAATTTCATTCGCCATTTTCACGAAAACTATCAGGAATTAACAAAGAGTATGATACATGTTTTAGGTTTAGAATTTAGTGTAGAAATCAAAAATAAATCAATATACAAGGTGTTCCATTTAAAATATTAAAGTTTAAAGCATTTCCGGTTAAACCGGAAACGACAGCCGATTGTTTATATGGCGAAAATCTTCCTCATAAATAACCATATATCACTGTAAAATTTCATGTTAATAGTACTTATCTTAAAAAAGTTACAGCCTTGTTAGTAAATTCGTAGTCACCGAAACATACTTCGTTTGTCTTCATTGTGGGATGTAGTAAGTTGGAATATTTGGTTATGTATATTTATTATTTGCAGATATGGTATGGCCTGTATTAACCCAACAACCAGAAATGGTGAACGATTTTTAAACAGATTACGGAAAGCGGCGACGAATTATAAACACAACCTTTCGTTTCGAGAAAAAACCTCTATACCAATCGTAATGTATGGTGAAGATGATTGCGATATATCTTTGACAAGGTCAGAGTTTGAGAGCCTGTCAGAGCATCTGTTTGATCGTATCATGCATAAGGTAACGTACAGGTTATCTGGTTATATTTTAAACGGGGTCTAAAAGATTAATTATTCGTTCATTCGTCTATTCGTTGATTCGTCCGCAACTACGAATCCAATATGGTACAACAAAATGGCGCTCAATAAAAACGTTGAAAAGACAGTATGTATATATGTTAATAAATGTATACTTGTGGAACTAAATTGGTTTATAAGTCACTGTTCGTAAGAAAAGAGAAGATTTATAACAGTTCCGAGTAGCGGACATTTACCGTTTTTTTTTTAATTTTGAGCAACACCTCCTACAAGACAAGGCTAGGGTGCTGAGATGAAAGTTTCTAGTGACGTCAAGTTCCGTGGTCATACGTCCAAACTTTGCCGTTCGTCTAACATCGGTAGTTGTAGGTTCATATTCGTCTTCAGCCATTTTTAGCTTGTTAGATTGAAGCGTCGTTGGGAAGCTAGGCCAAAACTCTGATTTGAGAAAACAATTTTTTTCGTAAAAAGTTTACAAATACCTCAAATTCATTATTAATTCATGGCTAAAATAGTTTTACAGGAGTATTCCATTGGGGCTATTGCTTTATGCTAATTTTTCTTACGAATTGTTACAGACTTATTCAAAAAGGAATGTTAATTACCTTTTTACTAACCAATCTATTACTGTAAATCAAATCGCTGTGGCTGTGGCAACACTGCTGGCTAGTGACTGTTGTTTATTCTTCAATATTAAGCGGGATAATGGACGTTCGTGTTAATAAACTTGATATTGTTGATTTTGCTGCTCCGTGGTAAATAGAGTATCAAGTCCGGCGAAGATTTCGGATGTTCTCTTGGTAATCACAAATGTCGGTTTTGCTCCTGTTGGTGACTTTGGTATTGTTTTGTGTATTCATTTTGGCACTAGTTGTACTCGTCTTTCAACTAGTTGACTGTACTGATGAAGACCTTAAGTCAGAAACACGTGTCTATGGTTAGCCAAATTCCATTGCTTTAGCGGTCATCCCAACGAATCCATTTTCTGCTATATACTAGTTCTAACCGCGCTATATGTTTTCCACATTTGATTTATTACTCTTGGGTTATGAGTTTCGCCACAGGTGGCTATATGCTGCTCCGTGGTAAATAGAGCATCAAGTCCGGCGAAGATTTCGGATGTTCTCTCGGTAATCACAAATGTCGGTTTTGCTCCTGTTGGTGACTCTGGTATTGTTTTGTGTATTCATTTTGGCACTAGTTGTACTCGTCTTTCAACTAGTTGACTGTACTGATGAAGACCTTAAGGCAGAAACACGTGTCTATGGTTAGCCAAATTCCATTGCTTTAGTGGTCATCCCAACGAATCCATTTTCTGCTATATACTAGTTCTAACCGCGCTATATGTTTTCCACATTTGATTTATTACTCTTGGGTTATGAGTTTCGCTACAGGTGGCTATATGCTGCTCCGTGGTAAATAGAGTATCAAGTCCGGCGAAGATTTCGGATGTTCTCTTGGTAATCACAAATGTCGGTTTTGCTCCTGTTGGTGACTCTGGTATTGTTTTGTGTATTCATTTTGGCACTAGTTGTACTCGTCTTTCAACTAGTTGACTGTACTGATGAAGACCTTAAGGCAGAAACACGTGTCTATGGTTAGCCAAATTCCATTGCTTTAGCGGTCATCCCAACGAATCCATTTTCTGCTATATACTAGTTCTAACCGCGCTATATGTTTTCCACATTTGATTTATTACTCTTGGGTTATGAGTTTCGCCACAGGTGGCTATATGCTGCTCCGTGGTAAATAGAGCATCAAGTCCGGCGAAGATTTCGGATGTTCTCTCGGTAATCACAAATGTCGGTTTTGCTCCTGTTGGTGACTCTGGTATTGTTTTGTGTATTCATTTTGGCACTAGTTGTACTCGTCTTTCAACTAGTTGACTGTACTGATGAAGACCTTAAGTCAGAAACACGTGTCTATGGTTAGCCAAATTCCATTGCTTTAGCGGTCATCCCAACGAATCCATTTTCTGCTATATACTAGTTCTAACCGCGCTATATGTTTTCCACATTTGATTTATTACTCTTGGGTTATGAGTTTCGCCACAGGTGGCTATATGCTGCTCCGTGGTAAATAGAGTATCAAGTCCGGCGAAGATTTCGGATGTTCTCTTGGTAATCACAAATGTCGGTTTTGCTCCTGTTGGTGACTCTGGTATTGTTTTGTGTATTCATTTTGGCACTAGTTGTACTCGTCTTTCAACTAGTTGACTGTACTGATGAAGACCTTAAGGCAGAAACACGTGTCTATGGTTAGCCAAATTCCATTGCTTTAGCGGTCATCCCAACGAATCCATTTTCTGCTATATACTAGTTCTAACCGCGCTATATGTTTTCCACATTTGATTTATTACTCTTGGGTTATGAGTTTCGCCACAGGTGGCTATATGCTGCTCCGTGGTAAATAGAGTATCAAGTCCGGCGAAGATTTCGGATGTTCTCTTGGTAATCACAAATGTCGGTTTTGCTCCTGTTGGTGACTCTGGTATTGTTTTGTGTATTCATTTTGGCACTAGTTGTACTCGTCTTTCAACTAGTTGACTGTACTGATGAAGACCTTAAGGCAGAAACACGTGTCTATGGTTAGCCAAATTCCATTGCTTTAGCGGTCATCCCAACGAATCCATTTTCTGCTATATACTAGTTCTTGCCGCGATATATTTTTTCTACTTTTGATTTACTACTCATGGGTTATGAGTTTCGCCACAGGTGGCTATATGCTGCTCCGTGGTAAATAGAGAATCAAGTCCGGCGAAGTTTTCGGATGTTCTCTCGGTAATCACAATTGTCGGTTTTGCTCCTGTTGGTGACTCTGGTATTGTTTTGTGTATTCATTTTGGCACTAGTTGTACTCGTCTTTCAACTAGTTGACTGTACTGATGAAGACCTTAAGTCAGAAACACGTGTCTATGGTTAGCCAAATTCCATTGCTTTAGCGGTCATCCCAACGAATCCATTTTCTGCTATATACTAGTTCTAACCGCGCTATATGTTTTCCACATTTGATTTATTACTCTTGGGTTATGAGTTTCGCCACAGGTGGCTATATGCTGCTCCGTGGTAAATAGAGTATCAAGTCCGGCGAAGATTTCGGATGTTCTCTCGGTAATCACAAATGTCGGTTTTGCTCCTGTTGGTGACTCTGGTATTGTTTTGTGTATTCATTTTGGCACTAGTTGTACTCGTCTTTCAACTAGTTGACTGTACTGATGAAGACCTTAAGTCAGAAACACGTGTCTATGGTTAGCCAAATTCCATTGCTTTAGCGGTCATCCCAACGAATCCATTTTCTGCTATATACTAGTTCTAACCGCGCTATATGTTTTCCACATTTGATTTATTACTCTTGGGTTATGAGTTTCGCCACAGGTGGCTATATGCTGCTCCGTGGTAAATAGAGTATCAAGTCCGGCGAAGATTTCGGATGTTCTCTTGGTAATCACAAATGTCGGTTTTGCTCCTGTTGGTGACTCTGGTATTGTTTTGTGTATTTATTTTGGCACTAGTTGTACTCGTCTTTCAACTAGTTGACTGTACTGATGAAGACCTTAAGTCAGAAACACGTGTCTATGGTTAGCCAAATTCCATTGCTTTAGCGGTCATCCCAACGAATCCATTTTCTGCTATATACTAGTTCTAACCGCGCTATATGTTTTCCACATTTGATTTATTACTCTTGGGTTATGAGTTTCGCCACAGGTGGCTATATGCTGCTCCGTGGTAAATAGAGTATCAAGTCCGGCGAAGATTTCGGATGTTCTCTCGGTAATCACAAATGTCGGTTTTGCTCCTGTTGGTGACTCTGGTATTGTTTTGTGTATTTATTTTGGCACTAGTTGTACTCGTCTTTCAACTAGTTGACTGTACTGATGAAGACCTTAAGTCAGAAACACGTGTCTATGGTTAGCCAAATTCCATTGCTTTAGCGGTCATCCCAACGAATCCATTTTCTGCTATATACTAGTTCTAACCGCGCTATATGTTTTCCACATTTGATTTATTACTCTTGGGTTATGAGTTTCGCCACAGGTGGCTATATGCTGCTCCGTGGTAAATAGAGTATCAAGTCCGGCGAAGATTTCGGATGTTCTCTTGGTAATCACAAATGTCGGTTTTGCTCCTGTTGGTGACTCTGGTATTGTTTTGTGTATTCATTTTGGCACTAGTTGTACTCGTCTTTCAACTAGTTGACTGTACTGATGAAGACCTTAAGTCAGAAACACGTGTCTATGGTTAGCCAAATTCCATTGCTTTAGCGGTCATCCCAACGAATCCATTTTCTGCTATATACTAGTTCTAACCGCGCTATATGTTTTCCACATTTGATTTATTACTCTTGGGTTATGAGTTTCGCCACAGGTGGCTATATGCTGCTCCGTGGTAAATAGAGTATCAAGTCCGGCGAAGATTTCGGATGTTCTCTTGGTAATCACAAATGTCGGTTTTGCTCCTGTTGGTGACTTTGGTATTGTTTTGTGTATTCATTTTGGCACTAGTTGTACTCGTCTTTCAACTAGTTGACTGTACTGATGAAGGCCTTAAGTCAGAAACACGTGTCTATGGTTAGCCAAATTCCATTGCTTTAGCGGTCATCCCAACGAATCCATTTTCTGCTATATACTAGTTCTAACCGCGCTATATGTTTTCCACATTTGATTTATTACTCTTGGGTTATGAGTTTCGCCACAGGTGGCTATATGCTGCTCCGTGGTAAATAGAGTATCAAGTCCGGCGAAGATTTCGGATGTTCTCTTGGTAATCACAAATGTCGGTTTTGCTCCTGTTGGTGACTTTGGTATTGTTTTGTGTATTCATTTTGGCACTAGTTGTACTCGTCTTTCAACTAGTTGACTGTACTGATGAAGACCTTAAGTCAGAAACACGTGTCTATGGTTAGCCAAATTCCATTGCTTTAGCGGTCATCCCAACGAATCCATTTTCTGCTATATACTAGTTCTAACCGCGCTATATGTTTTCCACATTTGATTTATTACTCTTGGGTTATGAGTTTCGCCACAGGTGGCTATATGCTGCTCCGTGGTAAATAGAGTATCAAGTCCGGCGAAGATTTCGGATGTTCTCTTGGTAATCACAAATGTCGGTTTTGCTCCTGTTGGTGACTTTGGTATTGTTTTGTGTATTCATTTTGGCACTAGTTGTACTCGTCTTTCAACTAGTTGACTGTACTGATGAAGACCTTAAGTCAGAAACACGTGTCTATGGTTAGCCAAATTCCATTGCTTTAGCGGTCATCCCAACGAATCCATTTTCTGCTATATACTAGTTCTAACCGCGCTATATGTTTTCCACATTTGATTTATTACTCTTGGGTTATGAGTTTCGCCACAGGTGGCTATATGCTGCTCCGTGGTAAATAGAGTATCAAGTCCGGCGAAGATTTCGGATGTTCTCTTGGTAATCACAAATGTCGGTTTTGCTCCTGTTGGTGACTCTGGTATTGTTTTGTGTATTCATTTTGGCACTAGTTGTACTCGTCTTTCAACTAGTTGACTGTACTGATGAAGACCTTAAGTCAGAAACACGTGTCTATGGTTAGCCAAATTCCATTGCTTTAGCGGTCATCCCAACGAATCCATTTTCTGCTATATACTAGTTCTAACCGCGCTATATGTTTTCCACATTTGATTTATTACTCTTGGGTTATGAGTTTCGCCACAGGTGGCTATATGCTGCTCCGTGGTAAATAGAGTATCAAGTCCGGCGAAGATTTCGGATGTTCTCTTGGTAATCACAAATGTCGGTTTTGCTCCTGTTGGTGACTCTGGTATTGTTTTGTGTATTCATTTTGGCACTAGTTGTACTCGTCTTTCAACTAGTTGACTGTACTGATGAAGACCTTAAGTCAGAAACACGTGTCTATGGTTAGCCAAATTCCATTGCTTTAGCGGTCATCCCAACGAATCCATTTTCTGCTATATACTAGTTCTAACCGCGCTATATGTTTTCCACATTTGATTTATTACTCTTGGGTTATGAGTTTCGCCACAGGTGGCTATATGCTGCTCCGTGGTAAATAGAGTATCAAGTCCGGCGAAGATTTCGGATGTTCTCTTGGTAATCACAAATGTCGGTTTTGCTCCTGTTGGTGACTCTGGTATTGTTTTGTGTATTCATTTTGGCACTAGTTGTACTCGTCTTTCAACTAGTTGACTGTACTGATGAAGACCTTAAGTCAGAAACACGTGTCTATGGTTAGCCAAATTCCATTGCTTTAGCGGTCATCCCAACGAATCCATTTTCTGCTATATACTAGTTCTAACCGCGCTATATGTTTTCCACATTTGATTTATTACTCTTGGGTTATGAGTTTCGCCACAGGTGGCTATATGCTGCTCCGTGGTAAATAGAGTATCAAGTCCGGCGAAGATTTCGGATGTTCTCTTGGTAATCACAAATGTCGGTTTTGCTCCTGTTGGTGACTCTGGTATTGTTTTGTGTATTCATTTTGGCACTAGTTGTACTCGTCTTTCAACTAGTTGACTGTACTGATGAAGACCTTAAGTCAGAAACACGTGTCTATGGTTAGCCAAATTCCATTGCTTTAGCGGTCATCCCAACGAATCCATTTTCTGCTATATACTAGTTCTAACCGCGCTATATGTTTTCCACATTTGATTTATTACTCTTGGGTTATGAGTTTCGCCACAGGTGGCTATATGCTGCTCCGTGGTAAATAGAGTATCAAGTCCGGCGAAGATTTCGGATGTTCTCTTGGTAATCACAAATGTCGGTTTTGCTCCTGTTGGTGACTCTGGTATTGTTTTGTGTATTCATTTTGGCACTAGTTGTACTCGTCTTTCAACTAGTTGACTGTACTGATGAAGACCTTAAGTCAGAAACACGTGTCTATGGTTAGCCAAATTCCATTGCTTTAGCGGTCATCCCAACGAATCCATTTTCTGCTATATACTAGTTCTAACCGCGCTATATGTTTTCCACATTTGATTTATTACTCTTGGGTTATGAGTTTCGCCACAGGTGGCTATATGCTGCTCCGTGGTAAATAGAGTATCAAGTCCGGCGAAGATTTCGGATGTTCTCTTGGTAATCACAAATGTCGGTTTTGCTCCTGTTGGTGACTTTGGTATTGTTTTGTGTATTCATTTTGGCACTAGTTGTACTCGTCTTTCAACTAGTTGACTGTACTGATGAAGGCCTTAAGTCAGAAACACGTGTCTATGGTTAGCCAAATTCCATTGCTTTAGCGGTCATCCCAACGAATCCATTTTCTGCTATATACTAGTTCTAACCGCGCTATATGTTTTCCACATTTGATTTATTACTCTTGGGTTATGAGTTTCGCCACAGGTGGCTATATGCTGCTCCGTGGTAAATAGAGCATCAAGTCCGGCGAAGATTTCGGATGTTCTCTCGGTAATCACAAATGTCGGTTTTGCTCCTGTTGGTGACTCTGGTATTGTTTTGTGTATTCATTTTGGCACTAGTTGTACTCGTCTTTCAACTAGTTGACTGTACTGATGAAGACCTTAAGTCAGAAACACGTCTATGGTTAGCCAAATTCCATTGCTTTAGCGGTCATCCCAACGAATCCATTTTCTGCTATATACTAGTTCTAACCGCGCTATATGTTTTCCACATTTGATTTATTACTCTTGGGTTATGAGTTTCGCCACAGGTGGCTATATGCTGCTCCGTGGTAAATAGAGCATCAAGTCCGGCGAAGATTTCGGATGTTCTCTCGGTAATCACAAATGTCGGTTTTGCTCCTGTTGGTGACTCTGGTATTGTTTTGTGTATTCATTTTGGCACTAGTTGTACTCGTCTTTCAACTAGTTGACTGTACTGATGAAGACCTTAAGTCAGAAACACGTCTATGGTTAGCCAAATTCCATTGCTTTAGCGGTCATCCCAACGAATCCATTTTCTGCTATATACTAGTTCTAACCGCGCTATATGTTTTCCACATTTGATTTATTACTCTTGGGTTCTGAGTTTCGCCACAGGTGGCTATATGCTGCTCCGTGGAAATAGAGCATCATGTCCGGCGAAGATTTCGGATGTTCTCTTGGTAATCACAAATGTCGGTTTTGCTCCTGTTAGTGACTCTGGTATTGTTTTGTGTATTCATTTTGGCACTAGTTGTACTCGTCTTTCAACTAGTTGACTGTACTGATGAAGACCTTAAGTCAGAAACACGTGTCTATGGTTAGCCAAATTCCATTGCTTTAGCGGTCATCCCAACGAATCCATTTTCTGCTATTGTTGATTTTGTTATATTTAGGGAAAAGAATCGGTTTTTTATATTCTTTCAAAATGCCTTACAGTGTGTGTGTACCCTGTTGTAAAGGTAATTACCCAAATGGTCCAACAGTGTGAGTGTTTTGTTTTCCGAAAACTGAAGAACGCCGATTAAAATGGCAAAGTGCCATTCATCGTGAGGGATTTGTTCCTAGTGATAGCAGCCGAGTGTGTGAGTGTTATTTTGAAAAAGAACATATTATTTGGCAGATATTCCAGTAGGACTCCAAAAATGGTGAGATGGTTTCTGTAAACTTAAATATACCAAGATTGAACACAGCGTACCAACTAAATTTCCTAATTGTCCAAAATACTTACTGACCGAAAACTGTAACCCATCGAAAAAGCAGGGAAAAAAAGCTTAGGGAACTAGACGAAATTCGATTTCAGCAGGTTATTGACGAAAGCAAGTGCGAAATGTTGAAGAATAAACAGCGCACAAATTATGATTCTTTTGAAGGGTTCTGTAATTTGTTTAAGACATTTAATATAAGGGAAGGGTGGTTTATGATTTATAATTACGTGGGCTGTTAAAATAAATACCGGTTTAGAAATAAGTACATATTTATATGAACAACCAGTAAGTGTACAAATTGATAAACAGAAAACGCCCTTTTTGTCAAGTAGTTTGGACGAATTACGAAATTTAATTGATAGCATTGATTGTTCGACGAATGTTCTTCCTTCTATATTAATTCTGAACTTTGTTTCAGAATTGCTAAAAAATTTAGAAGTAGACGATGTTAACGCAGATGCATTACAGTTTATTTCGGAGCAAATAAAATTAAGAACTTTGACAAAAGAACTATGGTATTTTGTTCAATTGTATATACAATTAGTCCTCATTGGCTAATAATTTTACCCCATCCTGATACCATCAAGGGTGTGTGTAATAATTTTTTAACCAATCCCATATTGGTGAGAAAAAAATATTTCTGACTTATGCTCAAAATATTTTTAAATATTTAAATGACCAAGACAAACATGTCTCTCTTTTAATGGATGATATTCATATTGATCCTTATCTTGACAATAAGGGTAGAAATGGGGTTGGCGCATCAATGAACAATGAATCACTAGCAACAACTGCATATGCGTTCACGATTACAAGTATATATTCATATGTTAAAGAAGATCAAAATACAAGAGTTCTAACCACACTACACCACATCTTGTTACGTTCTGGACGCGCGTTTCGCTAACCAAGTTAGCATCATTAGCAGGTGATATAAACTAAATTAACTTATCCTAACCGAGACTATTTATAGGTAAATGTGGTCACACTTGGTTGCGCCCGATCAGGGGCGTAGTCACCAGTGTTCCGCGTGTTCCGCGGAACACGGGCCCGGTACTTCAAGAGGCCCGGTTCTACATATCAAAGATTCCTATTAAGTAAAAAAAAATATTTAACTTTAATTTTATAAAAATCATCTATGTACCTAAGTAAAAAACTATTCTTTATTCGTTTCCAAATAGATTTTAAATGATTTCCTTTATATTTTCTAAAAACTCCATTTTTTACTTCTTTTCGCGTATCGTGTTTCTTTTAAAGAATTTCATTAGTAGGGCTTACGGCCGAAACACTCCATAGTATGCCAATTATGCTTGTTCAAGATCCCTGCACTAAGCGTTTTCTTTCGTACACCCTCTAGAGTCTAGATGTCGCTTTGTTTCGAAAATTTCGTCTGCTTATCGGGGAATCCCTGAACACAAGGCTGGTAAACAACGTTAGTTTTAATAAAGTTTGTGGAGTGGATTTACTGGATACGTGTTTCGTTTTCGTGTTTGGTGTTTTTGAATTAGATCCTATTTCTAATTAATAAATAAATTCTATCTGGGACTGATAGACTGTACTACTGGAATCTGGGAATAATTTTACTAAAGGTACGTATGTAAATTAGTATATTATTTTTTATTTAATACGGTATTTTTCTGTTTTAGAATGAGCACCTATAAGCATAAATCTGGTGCGCAAAAGCGTAAAGAACGCGATGCATTACAAGAAAAAAGCAAAAAACTCCTTAGAATAACAAACTTTTTTAGTGCCTCGACATCAAAAAAAGGTAAGTCTGTTTTCTTTTAAATAAAAAAGCCCTTACATTTTTTTAAATTATTGTAGTTGACAATAGTGACAACTTAACCGAAAGTTATCAGTTAGAAACCACGCCGACGTCGGAAATGCACACTCATACACAAGAATCACAAGAGCCATGCACTGAGCAATCCAAGCACATTTCTTCGATTAGTTCTGATACAAATATTAATGCTGATCAGAGTATTGACTCTACTTTAGACTCGTTGGTAAGTGAATCAGACGCTATTATTAATGTAATAGACGAAATCCAGACTGATAAAGAATATTATACACGAGAATTAACAAGTGATCAAAAACGAATTATTATTGACAATAAGCCATCACGACCATTAGGACCATTCATTCGAGACGAGAAAGGTAGAAGTTTCTCTACATTTTTTTATACTAAAATTAATAAATCTGGAATAAAAACCGAACGTCTCTGGTTATGTTTTTCGCCCATTTTAAACCAATGCTACTGCCAACCTTGCTGGTTGTTTTCTAGAGAAAAAGATAGTATTTGTAATGGATTTCATGACTGGTTCCACCTAAATCAGGCAATTACTAGGCACGAGCAGAAGCAAAGCCATAACGAATGTTGTGCAGTTAATGACCGATGGAGAAGGAATGATACAATGGACCATGAGCTTGAGTCAAAAATTTTACAGGAAGTATCCGTATGGCGACAAATTTTAGAACGTGTTATTAAAGTTACACTTACGTTGGCTTCTAGTAATATGCCATTCAGAGGACATGACGAAAGTTTGGATTCCTCAAATCCAGGACCATTTTTATCTATTATAAATTTGCTTTCTGAATACGATTTGGTTTTAAAAACTTTATTAGAGAATAAGAAAAAAAAATCAGTTACATATTTAAGTCCTACAATACAAAATGAAATAATTGGACTATTAAGTACTGCTGTAAAAAATGAAATAATTGATCAAATAAAAAAAGCATCGTTTTATTCAATTATAATGGATACCACGCAAGATATTTCAAAAATTGATCAGTTAAGTGTTGTTATCCGCTTTGTTACGGTTGAGTACGTAGACGAGAAGCCAACGAAAATATTAATAAATGAGTCATTTTTAGGATTTATACCAGTTGAGAGTCAAACTGGAACGGCTTTATCCAATACTATTTTAAGAATATTAACAGAAAACGATATACCTTTAGAAAAACTTCGCGGTCAGGGATACGACGGAGCTGCAAACATGAGTGGGTTATACAAAGGTGTACAAGCTCAAATATCAGCAACTGTTTCTAATGCAGTATATGTACATTGTGCGGCTCATAACCTAAATTTAATAATTAATGACTCCGTTAAGTCTGTTAATGAAATTCGAAATTTTTACGATTTGGTTGAAAGTATTTACATTTTTTTTGGACACAGCATAAAAAGGTGGGCCCTCTTAAGTAAATGTTTTGATAACTCTGTCAGTAAAAATAAGACGACCCTAAAAAAATTAAACCCAACACGTTGGTCCTCGAGACACGATGCACTGGACGCCCTTAGGTTTAGGTTTGTGAATATCTTAAAAGTTTTATCGCAAATTATATTGACCTCTAATAATAAATATGAAGTTGATGAAGCTAATTCTTTAAAAAACAAACTTGAATTATTTGAAACTGTCTTTTTAATAGTTCTCCAATCAAAAATTTTAAAGTTAACTGACGCTCTTTCAAAACTCAAAAGAAACAGCAAAACATTGAACATGCATCAAAAATGTTTCTTACTGCGCTTAAAAATATCAAAACGATAAGAAATAATTTTGATGTATTAATTAGTGAATCCAGTAGTTTGGCTGCGGAATGGGGGATCAAAGCGGAATTTTCAAAAAAAAGAATAACAAGGCCCAAACGGTTTTTTAATGAAAAGAAAAATCATTTTCAAATCGAATCTAACGAAGACTGGTTTAAAATAAACGTTTTTAATACAACGTTAGATATTATAATATCTCAATTACAAAATAGAACGGCCGGAATAAGCGAAATTTATAAAACTTTTCGCGGAATATCAGCGGAAGTTTTAGATAATAATTCAGTTTCTGATGATGAATTGTATGCGATGGGCCAAATATTCCGATGATATTGCCGATATAATTTCTTCACAACTAGTTTCTTTTAGAAGTTGTTTTAAGGGCGATTTAGGTAGAATCAAATCCATTAAAGATTTAATGGAGTTTATTTTAATTGAAAATTTTAGTTCCTGTAGTAGTTTTAGCGAAATTTTGACGGCTTGCTACATTTTCCTAAGTATCCCTGTATCGGTAGCAACACCCGAACGATCATTTTCTAAGTTGAAATTAATAAAAAATTTTCTCAGAAACACAATGGGACAGGAAAGACTTTCGGGGTTGTCAATTCTGTCAATTGAGAACCAAATTGCGAGGAAAATAGATATATCTTCCATTGTTTCGGTTTTTGCAAATAACAAGGCGAGGAAAAAAAAATTTAATTAGATCAGTTATTTCATTTCTTTTTATATTTTTTGTTGTGTTGCTTGTACTGATTTTAATTTTTTGTGATTTTGTTATGTTCGTTATATATTTTTTTAATAAACGTAAATAGATACTTCGTTTTTTATTCGGCAAAGGGCCCGGCGATTCCATCGAACACAGGCCCGAAGCGGCATCACTACGCCCCTGCGCCCGATTGCACCGTTGTCAAGTAAACAATAGGGGGGACTCTAGGGAATAGGCCCTCTGTCTTTATTTAGTGCTTTGTTACCACATTTAACTATTTCTATACTCTCAAATGCATCCAATAATCTATTATTAGATACATTTTTAATCAACTTAACATTATTTATTCCTATTTGGTGATTGTTTTCTAAAGCATGTTGGGCAACGCTTGACTTTTCTGTTCTTCCGTATCTTAAATGTGCCATGTGTTCTTTAAAACGAATATTAGCTATATTTTTAACCCGATTCATTTCATTGTTAAAATGTTCTTTACTTAACGGAAAATTGACTAATCTGTGAGTTAAGAAATGAAATGCTGCCATTTTGTGTTGAAATGAAATGAGTCGGATGTTATATACCTATCAGTATTAGTAAATTTCCTATAAATATCAAATTCTAATTTATCGTTATTTCTAATAACTAACGTGTCGAGAAAAGGTAATTGCCCATTGTTCTCCTTTTCGTACGTAAAATTAATAGAAGAATAATTATTGTTTAATGTTTCTAAAAAAGTGTCAAAATTTTCTGTTTTAGTATCAAAAATATCAAATATATCGTCTACGTATCTATACCACACCCTTGAGAAATACTTGAGTTCTTTTTTGAACTGGGTTTCCAATCTACCCATAAACAAATTTGCAAGCGTCCAGAACGTAACAAGTTGTGGTGTAGTGTGGTTAGAACTCTTGTATTTTGATCTATCGTCCACCACAGGTTCACAGATCAGAAGATGTTCACATCGCCCCTATATCGAAAATTAATCATGAATTGCTTTTCTATTTTGTCAAAGCGATAATTACTCGTTTAGAGGTTATAGGGTATACAATCTTTTGTTTTTGTGTACTCAGTGACAACAATTAAGGGAAAAGCAATGTCCAATTTTCCCCCAAAAAAAGAACTTAATATCCTGTCGATCCAAAAAGGCCATTACTCTATTTGTTTGATTCTGTACACCTTTTTAAATGCATTTTGAATAACTGGCTAAACTGAAAACCTGATCAGACACTTATATATCCGCAAAAAAAACTGCTTGTTTTTCAGCACTCAAAAAAATGCATGACTTAGAACAAAAGATATTACTAAAATTTGGCTATTCTTTGAATTTAAAAGCCCTTATCCATCTAGCTTAGAAAGACAAAATGTAAAACTTGCTTTGAAAATTTTTAGTTCTTTTGCAATTGAAGGTCTACAAAATTTTGAGAAAGATATCCCTAATGCGCAAGATACAGCCGCTTTTTAAAAAATTAAACTCAAGTGGTGGAACATAGTAAACGTAAAAACACCTTTAAAAGGAAAACGTTTGCGTTACATTTTTCAGGAACCTATTGTAAAAGGCAATGTTTCAAAGGATCAAAAACTTGAGTTTTTAGAACAAACGTTAACTTGGTTAGGTACCTGGATATCGGAATAATTTTTAAAAAAATTAACACGTCAAACTCAAAAAGCTCTATACCATACTATTTATGGTATGCCAGAAATAATTAAATATTGGTTTGATGAATTAAACTTAAATTATCCCTTTAGAAAATTGCCTTGGAAAGTACATCATATCTCAATTAGACAACTTTACGAGTCTAAAAAAAGACTTTGGATTCAATCAATACCGACACTAAAATCTCGTAAATCTGGGAATTTATCTATAGAAAAATTCTATAAATCACCTGAATTTGACGAACAGGGCAGTGTTGAAGACTGTTCTAATGAAATTGATGAAATATTAAAAAATCCCTATATTGAAAAATCTGATATTGAAAACTTAAAACCCGAAATGCCCGTGATTACTTATTTAGGAGGCTATTGTAGCCACATTTGTTTAAAGAGACTAAAATGCAATTATTGCAAAACTTCTTTGATATGCGATAAAGACCTTATTGTTGATAATTTTAATTTCATAAATAACCTTAGCAGAGGGGCACTACAATATCCTTTCAGATTTTGTAGTTCAAATAGTTGTGATTTCTTATGTTTTATTCCAGAAAATCAGAATAAATTCTTGACAATTTTTTCTCAAAAATCATTCCTGACTAAACTTATATTTACTTTTATCCTTAAAAAAGGATTTTTAGTTTATTTCGAAGGCTCGCACTCAGCAAAACAATTATTGAAATTGTACTTAGCAGTATTACCAATACTTTGATTAAAAATTACTGTAGCAAAAAAAAAATCGATTGGGTAAAGGTCATAAAAGGAAATTAAATATATATTCAAAATAATTAGCTTTAACATATCAACTTCAACTAAATAGTGGCTATATAGGCAATCCAATGATGAAATGTAGAGACATTCTGCTAGCTGAGGATGCACATTATCTTGATTCGTATTTAGGATGTTATGGATTAATATAAGAGAATTTTTCTGCTTGTCGTTTCACTAGGTGAAAACAGCTTTAGGTAGGTGCCTATGTATTTCGAAAAACTACAATAGAACATCGTAACTATATAAAAGTAATTGTAACAATTATTAAAATATTAACAAATCCAGGAAAAAGCACATACTATTGCAATAATCAACAATATTGCGTTATTTTCATATGACCACAGGCGATGACGTCACAAAGCAGCGCCTTGGCCTTGTCTTGTAAGAGGTGTTGGTTTGAGGCGGGTTATGTTAACTTACTATTAGTTCAAAAGAGCTCTCCAAGAGTTGAAATTTTAAAAAATTGGCCTTTTCCTAATTTTCTAAAAATGGCTTAAATTGATTTAAATTTAGGGTGTTTGTTTTAATACAATATTATACATTTAGGAACCTAAACTAAATTTTACAAAATGTCACGGTATCTTGTAATATAATGCTATTTTATTTCAGGTGGAGAAATGTTTAAAGGCAAGAGACTTAACAGTAGACGACATCGACAGAGTAGTATTGGCAGGAGGTTCAACAAGAATACCGAAAATTTCCGAATTACTTACCAAAATGTTCAACGGCAATAAACCGTACAAGGACATAAATCCGGACGAGGCGGTGGCTCTAGGAGCTAGCATCCACGCTGCCTTATTACAGAACAACATTAAACAACAAGAAATGTACGAACTAAAGGAAGTCGCTCCCCACTCGATAGGAATATTAGCAAAGTACGATCTCATGGTGATATTCATTCAAAAAGGTACCACCTTGCCGGCATACGTCAAACAAGTAATGGAAACAAGCGAGAACGATCAGTCTTCGGTCATTTTCGGTATATACGAGGGCGAAAGGAAACATTGCGTACGGAATAAAAAGTTAGGTGATTTTGTGATCGGGAATCTACCTCCTGGCAAAGCTGGTCAAGTCGAATTTGAAGTCATCTTTCTTTTGGATGATAACGGTCTGTTGCGCGTCAGGGCTGCAGAAACTAGCACTAACAAGTCCAATCAGCTAGAAATAAAGATGCCTGAGCTGTCACTATGCGACAGGGATATGTTTCGGTCCATAGAATATGAAAGCCTTATAGGAGAAGAAGACAGGCAGTACGATGAATTCTATAGATTACGTCTTTATGTTGATACTTTTTGTAATGGAATACTATACGATGCCGATAAGTCTAAGAAAGATGCCTTAATTAAGGAGCTGGATAAGTTTAACAAAATATGCCGCAATTTACTTTGGACGGATATTAAAATTTTGAAATCGGAATTTGAAAAGTTGCACCGGCGACTTGGTCTTCTGTTGAACTAAATATTTGAACCTTAGCTTTGATTTAATACGGTCAAACCATTGGCTTTATAGGGATAAGATTGGCAGCATAGGTTTTTGCACCTAATTCCGTCTAAGTGTATGTATATATATATATATATATATATATATATATATATATATAGGGTATCGAAAACGTACCGCAAGGCATAACAGCCAGGATAATTTTTTTTTCAAAAAATCCAAAAACACTTCAATTTTGTTCGTGAGGGGGACAACTTTTGCCCTTAAAATGATCGCAAAATTTTCAACCCTCTAAGCGGGGGTGTCATCCCCCAAACTTTTTCAAATGGGAAGAGGGGTCAAGTGGTACCGCAATGAAAAGGGTTTTCTATTCTCTATACACTCCCGCTTTGGTTTTGAAAATCGGTCAAGTCATTTAGAAAATATGAAGGATTGAAATTTGAAAAATACATTTTTCAAAAAACGCATAAATTGAATTAAATAAAAAAAAACTTACCGTATTAATGAAGCAAATGCTGAAAATGTTGCCCGTCGACCTCCATACAGTAATACAAATTAGCTTCAAATCGTTCTCGAACATTCTGAAGAACTTGAGGGGTCACTTCGCGACAAACGTCAATAATTCGTGTTCGCAGATCTTCTAATGAGGCAAGTGGAGTGCTATACACTTTACTTTTTATGTGTCCCCATAGAAAAAAGTCTAAAGGAGTCAAGTCGGGTGACCGGGGAGGCCACTCAATGGCACCCCTTCGTCCTATCCACCGCCCGGGAAAGTTAGTGTTTAAATAATTACGCACATTTTGAGAGTAATGTGGAGGTGCACCGTCTTGTTGAAATATCAGTTCCGCTTCAACGTATCCAGGATTATTTTCGATGATGTCAGTTAGGGCTGGGTCGATGGTATTTTCCAGTAAATCTAAGTACATATCACCTGTTAGAGTTCCAGGAAGAATTTCTGAGGATGTTGTGTGTGTACCTCGTGAAATACCCTGGGGTTGTTCTCAGCCCAGTACCGACAGTTATGCCGATTAACTACACCGTTCAAAAAGAAAGTGCACTCATCCGAAAAACACACATTGAATAGAAAATTATTATTATTGGCCACTCGTTCACTAATAGTTTCACAAAATTGCAAGCGACGATCAAAATCGTCTTCGTTGAGTTCTTGTACCAACTGAATTTTATACGGGTGGAAATGGTGTTTTTTCAATATTCTTTGGACACTTGTACGATTCACGCCGGTCTCATTGGCTAATTTTCTTGTACTCAGCGTACTATCCATGGCAACTTGGCCCAATACAAAGACCTCCATAGCTTCATTTACTACAGGATTTTCCATCTGCCTCTTTTTATTCGTAAGGGATCCAGTTTCGCGACATTTTGCTACTAACTCGCGAACAATTTTGCCGGAAAGGTGTTTTTCAGGATGTCGTTCATTAAATATCTGCGCAACCCGATTGCCACATTCATTATTTTTAAAATAAAGTTCGATTATTTCCACTTTTTCTGCAAGTGAGTACACCATAATTATTGATAAAAAATTTAATGATATTGAGAAATTTAAACGCACAAGTTACAGAACAGCTATCTAGCAACTACCGCACCTGATCGTTGTGGCATGTCAAATCACTAAAATCAGCAGTAAACATCTAAAATAACAGGACAAAAATAGCGAATTGGTCGAAGGAATTTATCCTTATCATTTACTCTGATAATTTGTAAATAAACATTTTAAATTTCAATCCTTCATATTTTCTAAATGACTTGACCGATTTTCAGTGGCGGCTCGTGGTGTTTAGGCTAGGGTAGGCGACAACCACAATAATTTCAAGAATAATGACGTTATAAGAAAACGTTAAGCCGCGTACACACTTAGCTGACAACTAAGTTTTATAAATTAAATTTATCCGCCTATCTTTTAAAAGGGCGAATTTACTTATTATGACATCCGTAAAGTTATCAGCCTTCTGTAAGGAGCAGAACAACTCTTTTTCTATTGAAATTAGCGCAAGTGACGATAAACGTTCATTTTTTATTGTATTGCGAGAATACGTTTTTATTCGCTTTAAACAAGAGAAATGTCTTTCCACTGAGGTACTTGTAATAGGTATGGTAGCAATTAACGCAAAAAGTTTGTAACTTTCAGGAAATATTTCTTGAAGTTCATTTTTTACGAAATGTTTTAAAATTGCCTCGACGCTCAGCAATGCAAATTGTTCATCGAGATATATTACACTAAGCTCATTAATTAATTTTTGTTTGTCAAAGAAATTTTTATAAAAGTTGGTCACATTCGTCACAAATTCAAGCGGAAAATTTTTGCTATATTCTTCGAATTTTGAGGAATCCGCTAAAGAAAAATATAATAACTGAGACATATCTGCAAACCTAACTTCTATTTGAGTCACAATATTGTCAATTATCTCATAAAATAAAATGCGTAAAGAACTTTGCTCATCGCCTTTAATGGTGTCCGATAACTTAATTCTTTTTGACAATTGCCCTGAGTCCCTATTATTAAAAATCCTTGTTTGGGCTTGTTCAAATATTGTATTAAACATTGTCTCATTTCTCAATAACTTGATACGATCTCTTGCCATAAATATTTGCTTTTTACAATAGGTGATGTCCAATGATTTTTTCTGTAGAATGTTGAAAAGGGGGTCAGTTATGTCAAAAATATGTTTATACACAGCGGTAAGAAACGAAAATTCTAAATCGTTCATAAATTTAAGATATCCCTTGGCCCCGTTTATTGACTCAACCGATGATGATTGGTCGTCAATAATTTTAGAAAAAACTAATTTTAGGCCTTCCCATTCAGAGTGCAAGATTTGAATGATTTTAGAACGGGAAGCCCACCTGGTGTCTGAACTGAAAGAAATCCTCTTTCCTATCGTCGAATCTAAAGTAAATGTCCGTTTTGCAGACTGATGAAAAAATCCGGGAATCGAGGACGCACTTGCGAAAAAAATTCGGCAATTTTTTATATTTTTTGAACCAGTTTGTAAAACCAAATTCAATCTGTGCGCACTACAATGCGTAAACAAAGCAAAAGGAGCATCATCTTTAACTTTTTTTTGCAAACCATTCAATGAACCTGCCATCACACTAGCACCATCGTAGCATTGCCCAACTAATTTTGTTTTATAATCGAAATTGCCTATGACTGTAACAATTAATTTTGACATTGCGTCCGCTGTTCTGTCTTCGCTAACGTCATTAAAACCCAAGAAACTTTCTTTGATTTCACCGTATTTATTAACGTACCGAATTGAAATCGCACATTGGGACTTCTCAGAAATATCCGTAGTATCGTCAGCTTGCACTGCAAAAAACAACCACTCTTTTATCTCCCTATGAATTGTATCTGCAAGGTAATCGGAAATACAGGATATCAAATCATTCTGGATAGTTTTTGATAAACCAGAAAAAATATTTCCAATTTTTTTTAAATGTTGTTGTATTTCGTTATCACGTTTAATTAACAGATTAAAAGTTTCCCGAAAATTTCCCGCACTAACGGAATCGCTTTTTTCATTATGGCCTCTGAAAGATAATTCTTGTTTTGCTAGGTGACACGTAACATCGACCAAATAGCTCATTAGAAGTCTGTTTTTTCTCACCTCCTCATTATAAAAACCAAAGCGGGAATGTATAGAGAATAGAAAGCCCTTTTCATTGCGGTACCACTTGACCCCTCTTCCCATTTGAAAAAGTTTGGGGGATGACACCCCCGCTTAGAGGGTTGAAAATTTTGCGATCATTTTAAGGGCAAAAATTGTCCCCCTCACAAACAAAATTGACGTGTTTTTGGATTTTTTGAAAAAAAAATTACCCTGGCCGTTATGCCTTGCGGTACGTTTTCGATGGGCCACCCTGTATATATATATACCGGGTGTCAACAGATCTATTAGACAGGTCATAACTTTTAAAGTATTTGATGTATCCAAACGAAATTTGGTATAGGCAAGACAATTCTGAATCAAAATGTTACATTTTAAAATCTTTTTGCGTCTACTTGATTTTTTATAGCCATTTTTAAAATTGCATCTAGGTGACCATAACCGGACGCAAATTAATCTAAGGGCCTGAAATGATGATAGAATAATACAATCGCTAAGTTTTAGATATTATTCTGAGAGCTAGGAACAAGAGAAGTTGATAAAATCAAATTTTTGTGTCCAACTATTTTTTTTATTCAAATGGCGACCCTTTTTAAACAAGCACTTTTTGAAAAGAGTTTTTTTTTGCAAATCTAACGGTACTAACTTTTTTGCGATTGGATTAAAAATAAGGTCAAAATTAAATATTACTAAAAAAACACTTGATAATCAATTATTTACTTTTATCAAGTGTGCCATGGATAGCTATGCTGGATATTAAGTAGGATTTTTATTTTGACAGTGACACTTACCTATTTTTTCTGAGTAGACATAACATTACCTTATTTTTCTTGATTTTCAGTATTATTTTTGTTTTCAAAAGTCAAAATAATGTATACTCAAAGTGAAAAAGTCGGTATGTTATTAATATTTGGAGAATGTCATAAAAATTTAAGGATTTGTATGCTCAGAGATACACCGACCGGCAACACCCAGTCCATCAGTATTTTCCATATCTCGAGAATCGTTTTAGGCATCAAGAAGGAAATCAAGTGGCGTAAGGCAGATTTATTATAAATGAAGAAATGGAGATTAACGTTCTTGCTATGCTCATGGTTTAAATCATGAATCAGATAGAAAAATACTAAAGAAACACGGATATGAGTGGTTGCAGTCATATCTGAATGGTCGACATCAAGTTGTTGAAATTGATAAAACCAAATCTTCTGAATTAGACATTACTTGTGGGGTACCTCAAGGAACTGTCCTAGGTCCCCTTTTATTTTTAATATTTATTAATGATATTCCAAATGTCTGTAACAACAAGAATCTTAATCTCTTTGCTGATGACAGCAGTTATGTGGTGGCCAGTAATAATTTGCAGGAAGGTATTCGGAAAACTCTTCATATATTTTATGAATGGTTTAACGCAAACAAGTTGTATTTAAATGTGGATAAAACCAATTTTGTGAGCTTTACGCCTCGAACTCGCGTTCTCAATGAGTCATATCTAATAAAATGGTAAGCCAGTACAACAAGTCTCGTGTGTAAAGTTTTTAGACGTTCACCTGGATAACGTGCTTTGCTGGGACGCACACGTTGATCAGCTCTGTAAAAAACTTCGTCCTATGCTGTCTATAGATTAAAACAGATTTCAACCACGGAAGTTATTTCTTCATATTACTAGGCACAATTTTACAGCCGCTTAAAATATGGTCAAATTTTTTCGGGTAATTCATCCCAATTAATTCGAGCATTCAAAATTCAAAAACGAGTAATTCGGACAATTTCTGGAGTGTGTAGTTTGGCCACATGTAGACCACTATTTAAGCGATACAGGATACTAACGCTACCCTCGTTGTACATTTATGAGGTGCTTCTATTTGTTAAGAAACATTTTCAAAAATTCTGTCAGAACACTTACTTTCATAATTATGAAACACGTGACCGTTTGATCTTGTGTCTCCTATTCACTCTCTTAGTGTAGCCGAAAATAATATCTGCTATATTGGAGCCAAAATATACAATAAACTACCAGATAATTATAAACTTGTGCTTAACGAAAATGTGTTTAAAAGAACTGTCAAAGAATATCTAATATCTCAAAGTTTTTATAGTGTTCATGAATATTTAGAATCTTAGGCATATATGTTACACTTTATAACTTTTAATAATTCTTCTACGTACTCTTTATCAATGTGTAAAATTTATATCTAATTTAAAAATTTTCTATCCCATTGCTTAGAAGCAGTGGAACCATATGTGACTTGATCCACACTTGTATTTTATACTGTCCAAGGATTCAATAAATATGCTTATGTTTATGTTTATTCTAGTATCTATTACGTAATCTAAAAATTAAATAATAAATAATGAAGATAGGACGACATTAAATTTTTTTTTCATAAAATGACATTTTTCATATGTAACTTTAAAGTGGCCCAAAAATTACATAAATACTACGTGTATTTTTAAGTATATAAATCTATACATGCAAGGTTGCAATTGGCAAATTACACCAGGTCGTATATGCCATCTGACCAAATGCAGAATTTTGGAAGAAAAAATTGCCCCTCTGATTATCTGTAGCTAATAACTTTTTCTAACTAAACTAACTAACCCTTCATTTTCAAAAGGCTTTTTTAAAATTCAGATATCTTAATTTTTACGGAAGTTACATAAAATTATATTCTAAAGATTCGAATTTGTTGCTTACGTTCTCGTTTTTAAAAGAAATTAAAGAAAATTTTATTAGCCAATATCTATAAAACGTTACCTCTTACCAATATTTTTTGAATTTTCAGCCCAACGATATTTTTGGCCGGGGAAATACTTAAATCCATTGTCTCAAACATGATAAAAAAATAAATATAATCTTTGATATTATTATATATTTTCTACCATATATATCTATTTTATTATTATTAAAATCGATGTGCCCCCCCTAGAATAATTCATGCCCCAAATAGCCACCCCAAATCTATTTTTGTCTACATCCCAGTTTCAAATTAGTGTGAAAAGGTTCTCAAAGTGGTATGCAAGCAGATACGTTTTCTGAGGAAAATTGAGTTTCTGGATAAAAAATCACAAACTACGTTTTATTTTGTAAAATAACACGATCGTAGATAAAATGTTTCATGTACAGGGTGTCCGGATTTGGTAGCAAAAGCAGGGTATCTCGCTTATTTTTAAAGATAGAACCTTGCGGTTTTCACGAACCTGAGCTAATTTTTTGTGAAACTCGTGAAGCCATAAACAAAATTTTCATAGCCTTCTTCGTTTATGAGATACCGGGCGAAATAGAAAATTTGGCATTTTGGGACCCCCCTCGTATCTCGGTTATCCTTTAACTTAACGCAAAGGGAAAAATTGCTGCTTATGCAGTTTTTTACGCTGGATCCAGTGGTGTAGTCATCTTTTTCATCTGAGTTGTTATTTTTTAGATATGACCTAAAGTTGTGTTTTTTTAAATGGGACACTCTGTATATTGGTCCAGAAATTGATTTCTCCTTTTAAAAGCTTCTCAAAAATATATAATAGTATGGGTCTGTTTTAATAAACAACAACAAAAATACTAATTTTTATAATTATCATCCCAAATTTTGCAGTAGGCCATGCAAAACAATACTGCCTTTTATTTAAAGTCGTTAACAATATCTACATCCTAACAATAAATCAAAATAAATATGTAATTAAATCTATTTATCAAAATATGTATTGATAATTTCGCACCAAAAAAGTACCACCTACCTAGATTTATGTAACACAAGAACAAAACAGTTATAAATTATTATGTAACAAGAAAATCAAAAGAACTGTTCAAACTGATTTCCATTTTGTTCTATGCATGCCTCGCACAATTTTCGTATTCGTTTTAGGGAATGAAGCAAAATAACGGGATGATTTTGTAAATAGCGAAAATTTTCTCTTATTGCATTTCCTAAATCTTGACCATTATCATAGTGGTCTTTGTAAATTCTATTTTCCAGATATCCCCATAGAAAGAAATCTAAAATCGACAAATCTGAGCACTTAGGGGGCCATCTTATAGGTCCATTTGTTCCGATCCATTGATTGGTAAAATTATCCAGAAATAATCTCGTCATTGAAGAATTGTGTACAGGAGCACCGTCCTGTTGAAAATAAATTTCGTTAATTTGCGCTAGAGGAACATGGTCAAGTAATTCAGGTATAGCTGCCTCTAAAATTTCTATATAGCGATTGGCTGTTAGATTTCCCTCAAATATATAAAATTTTTTATGCGTTCCTAATATGAAGCAGGACACATTTAGACCAAACCTGCCCTGCTGTCTTCTGGGAAATATTTGGTGTTGATTTTCCTGGGACCAGAATCTACTATTGTGCCTATTGAGTTTACCAGAATTACTGAAATGTGCTTTGTCTGACCATATAACCTTCCTTTCAAAATCTCTAACCATATCGCATCTTTCTCGAAACCAATTGCAGAAGACTACCCGACGCTGTGCATCCCCTGGCTGTAAGTGCTGCACGAGCCTAAATTTGTATGGGTGGTATTTGTGCTTTTTTAGAATTTCTTGAACTCTAGTTTTTGGAATCCCTATGCTCTTTTCACTGGCCCTTCAAGAGTTTGTAGGGTAAGCTTCTGCATTAGCCAAAACCGTAATTTCCTCAGCCTCTCGATTTTCTTTATTATATGTTTTCGTACGAGGTTTGATAAATGATCCGTGATTAAGTAATTTCTTTTTTATCCGATAAAAAGTGGATATATTAGGTTGCCTCCTTTCTGGATATCTAAATAAAAATTAAGCAATAGTATTTCAACATACCTAAAAATTAACTATCTACCTGTTAAAATACATCTCAGAAGCCGCTTCAACATTTTCATTACTTAATATAAAACAAGCTAACATATCGTACTTTTCATAATGTTCGAAAGTTTGGTTTTCTTCCATAATAATACAAATATATTTTTACACAATAAATAAATACAAAAAACTAGCGCTATATTTTATATACGCGTACACAATTGGGAAATGTCTTTGCTTCCAAGAAAACAAAAGAAAACGGCATCGTTTTGCATGGCCTACTGCAAAATTTGGGATGATAATTATAAAAATTAGGATTTTTGTTGTTGTTTATTAAAATAGCCCCATACTATTATATATTTTTGAGAAGCTTTTAAAAGGGCAAATCAATTTCTGGACAAATATACAGGGTGTCCCATTTAAAAAAACACAACTTTGGGTCATATCTAAAAAATAACAACTCAAATGAAAAATATGACTACGCCACTGGATCCAGCGTAAAAAACTGCATAAGCAGCAATTTTTCCCTTTGCGTTAAGTTAAAGGATAACCGAGATACGAGGGGGGTCCCAAAATGCAAAATTTTCTATTTCGAACTGTATCTCATAAACGAAGAAGGCTATGAAAATTTTGATTACGGCTTCATGAGTTTCACAAAAAATTAGCTCAGGTTCGTGAAAACCGCAAGGTTCTATCTTTAAAAATAAGCGAGATACCCTGCTTTTGCAACCAAATCCGGACACCCTGTACATTATGCATTCAGATTTTTTAAAAATATGCAGAAGTATTTTTAATATTTTAAATAGGTAAGTACTTGAATTTCTAAAAACAAACACAAAATCTCATTTAAGCAAACGAGCTTTGGGCATTTTTAAGGAGCTTCTACTTTCTCCTTCAAGAGAAGAGAATATTAAACAAATCCTTTTAGGATTTATAAAGACAATTAGGTAAGCATACAAAATGGTTATCAAAAAGGGGTTAAGAAAAGTTAATAAGATTTGGTGGAGTATTATAGGAAGCTAATTTTTCCAAAATAAAAAATTGAAACAAAGAAAAATCACGTGTCAGCTACATATGAACAAAATAGTGTCCTGTGAAGAATCTTTTACGTGTTCTTTAGGATTACATTTCAGCTAGTTGTATTTCCGACTGCATTTCTTTCCCTATACAGAAGGTTAGAACAATATCATTATTATTTGTGAAACTAATCCGACAATATCTCGTGCTACCTATACGGCACAAAATGACAAAAAAATGCCTAACTAAAAATAGCAGTCAGCTGGCTCCCGCTGATATTCAAGGAAAAGAGGGTGATCGATCCTGGTTGGCGAAAATAAATAAACTTAAAGAAAAAAACAGTGACAAATGACCTCTCCCATTCGACAAAATTTATTTGTACTTTCTAATGTGCTCATCCAAAATTATATCCATAAAGAGGATAGAATATATCAGAAACATTGTCGTACTCAATAAGTTGAATTTCTATAAATATATAATAAATGTGGTCGTAGTTAAGTTTTGAGAAAATTAAAAATAAAATGATTACAACAAACATAAAATACTTGTTACCCTACATAGTTGTTCTCCTCCATGTCAACGGTTGCATTTATTTTATCTGCATTGTCATTGAGAATTTTCATAGATATTATTTCTGCAGCTGACCCGTTGGATTTTAGTTTAAAGCTCGGAAATAATTCCGCTTGTTCCAGACGTAGGACGCTGTCCTCTACACTCGATATTATATTCTCGACTGAAACGGTTCTTGGAGGAATGATTAGGTTATGTCCTATTAAGAAATCATGATTCTTGGGATTAGGCCGTGTCAAATTGGAATTACTATCCGACATTTCGCCTTGGTATGCACGAGACATCTTCAGGAATCTTTACTCTACGAGATCTAAACACTTGATGAGCTCGAAGAGATTCAGGCCGGCTTTTATATCCGACTTGTGCTCGCCGAACCGTGTCCCTGTGTTAAGATCAGTTTCCACGTGTGATGTATGGTCTACATCACATCGTAACCCGTATCTCTATTGACATTTTTTGTATGTTTAAATATTTCAATAGAGTCTCTAATTTTTCATTTATAAAGTCCTGGAACCGATGCTAGAACAACAAGACCCTTTGATGATATGGCTTTAGCATTCGCTCCACTAAAACCAAAACACTGGTTCAGATACGTAGATGATACTTTTGTTGTTTGGCCTCATGAACAGGATAATCTTCTCATATTTCTGGACCACCTTAATCAACAACATCATAATATCAAGTTCACAATAGAAATTGAATCTAGTTCTCTTTCTAGATGTGTGTTCAAAGGAAGGAAAATGGTACATTAGGATATTCTGTGTAAAGAAAACACTCATACGAAGAGATACTTAAATACAAATTCCCATCACCACCCAGCACAAAAGAAATCGGTTATTAACTCACACTAGTATTCAGCGCTATTTCGATTTCTGATCAAGATTCTCTAACATCGGAAACATCGAAATTGACCGAAGGTCTCAGAGGTAATGGCTATTACACTGAAGATATTACGCGTTGAAATAAAAGATACCGTAACCCAGATGGTACTAAAGTAGCTATAACTCTTTCCACTACTACTCCTTAAGGGTTTTACCTATATATTACTAGTAATCCTACTACATATCAATAACCACTTTGGGTTACACGTTTTTAAGTATTGCATATGTATGTTATACGAATAACACTTTATAGTAATTTCCTGTAAAGTAATTAAAAAAATTACTGCTGCCAAGTAACTACTTACGAAATTGACTCCAAGGTGGTCATTTCTTTTCAGTGACATAATAGTAATTTTTCAAAGTTGCTGCTTCTAATCTGTTTACTAAATTACAACTTTTAAGTATCAGAACCTTCCTAAATCTTGCAGCGATTACTCCATTACGTCCAAATGCACTTTTATAAGGTTATTTTACTATAAAATCGTTGCAGAGTAGAATAAGTTATCGTGTAATGTTACTTTAAACTGGCTATTACCAGCCTTTATTCTTCGGTTGCAACTTAGAAGTAAGAATTACAGTATTATTTTCTACAAGGAAACTATTACCTCTTGTACTTGAGGTTCCGGATATAGGGGGCGCTGGTACGAGATTCGGTCTACAGTGACTTTATAAGGACACTGGCGACAATAGAAGTCCACTCGACATATTGATGCAAGATTTCTATAATATATGACTAAATTATTCTACTTTAACACATTAATACAAGAAAATTGGCTCAGCTAGTCAATTAATGAAATTATTATTAGTTTCAGTCTACAAAGAGTAATATGCCGCAGAAAAAATTCGAAATTTGCTTTACACTGACAACTTCTGTCAGCGTCGGTTGTAAATGTAGCTTTACACTAATAATCTATGCGAACTATCTAGTACAAACTTTCTTTATGATTTAGATTTTTAACAAATAACAATGCTTGTGCAAGTGATTAATGACAGTTGTCTCGCAAGTGAATTTAGTAATGTAGTATTTATTTATTTATTTATTTATTGACATTTGGGATACAAACACAACCACTGTTCCACTACAGTATCCGCTGAATACTAAAATCCTAGTAAACAAATATTAGCTTATACTAAATTACCCAATTTTAACAAAAGAAAAAAATATTGTTTTGATAGTACAGAAAAAAAACTATTTTTAATTCTTAAACACATCACAGATATCACCAAAGTCCAATGTTTCAAGTTTCTACATAACCACTAAAAAACACCTTAATTCTTTTCCTAAATAATGATAAGGACATATTGTACAAATCTATAGATTGTAAATTGTATTCATTAAAGTTTCGCATAATGCGACACATCGGAGAATTATAACCCAGGTTTGTTCTTTTATATGGGATTATAAAAGGATTTTGATCTCAAAACTGCCTAATCGGTGCATTCAAATTTATTTTTAATAGCAATTGTGGAATATCCAAAAGGTCGTTTATTAGCTTAAATAATATTACGAAATCTGACTTTACTCTACGTTGTTGCAGAGGAAGTATCCTAAATTGTTGTTGAATTTCTGAGTAATTATCATTAACTATGGGGATGTTAAATTTAAATGATAAGAATTTTAAGAACTTTTTTTGTACCCGTTCAATTCGTTCAATATGAACATTATATCCTGGAAACCACACGGGCGCGGTAAACTGTAATTTACTATAAATAAATGCATAATACAGTGTTAGTTAGTTATACTGAAGAAGGCCTACCAAATAATGTTTCTTTTATGCTAATCTTTGACAGCTTCTAATTCAGACTGGAGTGCTGAATAAAGTCTTGTCTTTTAAAGCAAAATAAAACCAAAATATAATAATGTGCAATATTTAATAACTTTTCTTGCAGTAAAGCTAAACTTAAAACATTTACAGTCATAGTCATTTACAGATTTATCACAAATACTTTATATTTACAAGCAAAAAGCAGGTGAACCAGGCTTAAACAGATTTCTCCATATAGTCAATGGCTTAGAACTTATTGTTTGAATCAATATTCATTTTAATGCTCATAAAAACTAATAAAATAATACACTAAAACAAGAAACCTTATAAAAAACCCACGTAGGCAAAAGTAAACAAAACGATTTTAGCAGCAATTTGGCCGAACCAATCCAAAATTGGTTACCCTATTGTCGACACCGTCCTTATCACACTTATCACTTATCACTTATCACCTTATGTCACTGTAATTCGGTATACACCCATTGAACTCCATTATATTCGGTCAAAATTTATCAATCTCAATTAGTTGTGTATGTGTTGTAGACCATGACCTACGAGTAACAAGTTAAAATGGCAATGGCGTTACGTCCCATAAAAAAGTAGCTTTCGTCATTCATCCACATTTTATAGAAAATTAAAAATATCATAACTTGGTTATGTCATACCTCAATAGGGAACTCCAACGATCTGTCAGTTGAACGTTACCGATCAGCTGTTTTTGACGGGCATAGGACGAACAAATCGAATTTTAACATGGGAGTATATGGCAGTTTTGTTATTTATTTCTATTTTTTGTGGATGTAGAGAGATAAAAGGCAATGTTACTTTTATTTGTAAGTTTCAAAAATTTTCAATTTTAGATATGAAAACGATTGAATGAACTTTCGTCGATGTGGCTGAAGTGGATTACTGCAATTCGAAGAGCATTTACGTACTATTAAATTAAATTTCGCCCAAGTGTGTGCAAAATATTTTATATTGATCATTTATTAAAAAACTGAAATTAATCTAGCTAGTTAACAATTATTATGATTCTCAATTGAGACTGATCAAAGATCTAATCTTTGTTTGAAAAAGTTGTATTATATTTTGTACCGTTATCTATTTGAATGCTGTATTATTTTTTTATGTTTTAGGGGACCTAAAATCAGTATTTGCATGTACCATCATATTGTATGCTTTTTATCTTGATATTATCTTAGCACGAGTGTGTTAGCTGTGCTATTCCAATTTTTTTTATGTATAATAAATGAAGCTACGATAATCGTATACAGGGTTATTACTTACTTAATACTAAGATTTGCCAAAAGTGCCCCTCAGCAAAATCTATGACTGAATAAAGAAAAATCATTCATTCAGGACAGAGGTTCTTAAATTACGAAGAGTGGGAATTCCAGAGTCAGGATTACAAATAGGATAAAGGTATGGACACTCTTCAAAATTTTTTTAGGGTCTCCATGATATAATCCCGTCCTAGAGTGCAAGTATATAATTAAATTTTTTCTAGACATAAGTAAGTTTAAGTCTAGTAAAGGTTTCATTATGCTGAAAAAATTGAGTTCCTTTACACACGTCATCAGGTTTAGCGTAAAAACAACTTTTTATTATTATTATATTCAATATGAAAATGTTATATATTGATTCACTCTGACATGCATGACAATTTATTTAAATAAAAACATGTTTGTTTTATTGATATACAGGGTGGCCCATCGAAAACGTACCGCAAGGCATAACGGCCAGGGTAATTTTTTTTTCAAAAAATCCAAAAACACGTCAATTTTGTTTGTGAGGGGGACAACTTTTGCCCTTAAAATGATCGCAAAATTTTCAACCCTCTAAGCGGGGGTGTCATCCCCCAAACTTTTTCAAATGGGAAGAGGGGTCAAGTGGTACCGCAATCAAAAGGGCTTTCTATTCTCTATACATTCCCGCTTTGGTTTTGAAAATCGGTCAAGTCATTTAGAAAATATGAAGGATTGAATTTGAAATGTTTATTTACAAATTATCAGAGTAAATGATAAGGATAAATTCCTTCGACCAATTCGCTATTTTTGTCCTGTTATTTTAGATGTTTACTGCTGATTTTAGTGATTTGACATGCCACAACGATCAGGTGCGGTAGTTGCTAGATAGCTGTTCTGTAACTTGTGCGTTTAAATTTCTCAATATCATTAAATTTTTTATCAATAATTATGGTGTACTCACTTGCAGAAAAAGTGGAAATAATCGAACTTTATTTTAAAAATAATGAATGTGGCAATCGGGTTGCGCAGATATTTAATGAACTACATCCTGAAAAACACCTTTCCGGCAAAATTGTTCGCGAGTTAGTAGCAAAATTTCGCGAAACTGGATCCCTTATGAATAAAAAGAGGCAGATGGAAAATCCTGTAGTAAATGAAGCTATGGAGGTCTTTGTATTGGGCCAAGTTACCATGGATAGTACGCTGAGTACAAGAAAATTAGCCAATGAGACCGGCGTGAATCGTACAAGTGTCCAAAGAATATTGAAAAAACACCATTTCCACCCGTATAAAATTCAGTTGGTACAAGAACTCAACGAAGACGATTTTGATCGCCGCTTGCAATTTTGTGAAACTATTAGTGAACGAGTGGCCAATAATAATAATTTTCTATTCAATGTGTGTTTTTCGGATGAGTGCACTTTCTTTTTGAACGGTGTAGTTAATCGGCATAACTGTCGGTACTGGGCTGAGAACAACCCCAGGGTATTTCACGAGGTGCACACACAACATCCTCAGAAATTGAACGTGTGGCATTTACGTACTATTAAATTAAATTTCGCCCAAGTGTGTGCAAAATATTTTATATTGATCATTTATTAAAAAACTGAAATTAATCTAGCTAGTTAACAATTATTATGATTCTCAATTGAGACTGATCAAAGATCTAATCTTTGTTTGAAAAAGTTGTATTATATTTTGTACCGTTATCTATTTGAATGCTGTATTATTTTTTTATGTTTTAGGGGACCTAAAATCAGTATTTGCATGTACCATCATATTGTATGCTTTTTATCTTGATATTATCTTAGCACGAGTGTGTTAGCTGTGCTATTCCAATTTTTTTTATGTATAATAAATGAAGCTACGATAATCGTATACAGGGTTATTACTTACTTAATACTAAGATTTGCCAAAAGTGCCCCTCAGCAAAATCTATGACTGAATAAAGAAAAATCATTCATTCAGGACAGAGGTTCTTAAATTACGAAGAGTGGGAATTCCAGAGTCAGGATTACAAATAGGATAAAGGTATGGACACTCTTCAAATTTTTTTTAGGGTCTCCATGATATAATCCCGTCCTAGACTGCAAGTATATAATTAAATTTTTTCTAGACATAAGTAAGTTTAAGTCTAGTAAAGGATAAAGGTTTCATTATGCTGAAAAAATTGAGTTCCTTTACACTCGTCATCAGGTTTAGCGTAAAAACAACTTTTTATTATTATTATATTCAATATGAAAATGTTATATATTGATTCACTCTGACATGCATGACAATTTATTTAAATAAAAACATGTTTGTTTTATTGATATACAGGGTGGCCCATCGAAAACGTACCGCAAGGCATAACGGCCAGGGTAATTTTTTTTTCAAAAAATCCAAAAACACGTCAATTTTGTTTGTGAGGGGGACAACTTTTGCCCTTAAAATGATCGCAAAATTTTCAACCCTCTAAGCGGGGGTGTCATCCCCCAAACTTTTTCAAATGGGAAGAGGGGTCAAGTGGTACCGCAATCAAAAGGGCTTTCTATTCTCTATACATTCCCGCTTTGGTTTTGAAAATCGGTCAAGTCATTTAGAAAATATGAAGGATTGAATTTGAAATGTTTATTTACAAATTATCAGAGTAAATGATAAGGATAAATTCCTTCGACCAATTCGCTATTTTTGTCCTGTTATTTTAGATGTTTACTGCTGATTTTAGTGATTTGACATGCCACAACGATCAGGTGCGGTAGTTGCTAGATAGCTGTTCTGTAACTTGTGCGTTTAAATTTCTCAATATCATTAAATTTTTTATCAATAATTATGGTGTACTCACTTGCAGAAAAAGTGGAAATAATCGAACTTTATTTTAAAAATAATGAATGTGGCAATCGGGTTGCGCAGATATTTAATGAACTACATCCTGAAAAACACCTTTCCGGCAAAATTGTTCGCGAGTTAGTAGCAAAATTTCGCGAAACTGGATCCCTTATGAATAAAAAGAGGCAGATGGAAAATCCTGTAGTAAATGAAGCTATGGAGGTCTTTGTATTGGGCCAAGTTACCATGGATAGTACGCTGAGTACAAGAAAATTAGCCAATGAGACCGGCGTGAATCGTACAAGTGTCCAAAGAATATTGAAAAAACACCATTTCCACCCGTATAAAATTCAGTTGGTACAAGAACTCAACGAAGACGATTTTGATCGCCGCTTGCAATTTTGTGAAACTATTAGTGAACGAGTGGCCAATAATAATAATTTTCTATTCAATGTGTGTTTTTCGGATGAGTGCACTTTCTTTTTGAACGGTGTAGTTAATCGGCATAACTGTCGGTACTGGGCTGAGAACAACCCCAGGGTATTTCACGAGGTGCACACACAACATCCTCAGAAATTGAACGTGTGGGCTGGTATTTTTGGAAATTCTATTGTGGGTCCTTTTTTTCTTCCTGGAACTCTAACAGGTGATATGTACTTAGATTTACTGGAAAATACCATCGACCCAGCCCTAACTGACATCATCGAAAATAATCCTGGATACGTTGAAGCGGAACTGATATTTCAACAAGACGGTGCACCTCCACATTACTCTCAAAATATGCGTAATTATTTAAACACTAACTTTCCCGGGCGGTGGATAGGACGAAGGGGTGCCATTGAGTGGCCTCCCCGGTCACCCGACTTGACTCCTTTAGACTTTTTTCTATGGGGAAACATATAAAGTAAAGTGTATAGCACTCCACTTGCCTCATTAGAAGATCTGCGAACACGAATTATTGACGTTTGTCGCGAAGTGACCCCTCAAGTTCTTCAGAATGTTCGAGAACGATTTGAAGCCAATTTGTATTACTGTATGGAGGTCGACGGGCAACATTTTCAGCATTTGCTTCATTAATACGGTAAGTTTTTTTTTATTTAATTCAATTTATGCGTTTTTTGAAAAATGTATTTTTCAAATTTCAATCCTTCATATTTTCTAAATGACTTGACCGATTTTCAAAACCAAAGCGGGAATGTATAGAGAATAGAAAGCCCTTTTCATTGCGGTACCACTTGACCCCTCTTCCCATTTAAAAAAGTTTGGGGGATGACACTCCCGCTTAGAGGGTTGAAAATTTTGCGATCATTTTAAGGGCAAAAGTTGTCCCCCTCACAAACAAAATTGACGTGTTTTTGGATTTTTTGAAAAAAAAATTACCCTGGCCGTTATGCCTTGCGGTACGTTTTCGATGGGCCACCCTGTATATGTTTTATTTGTAAAAAAAATATATGTGCTGGGTGCAGTATAGAATATTAAACACACACATTGAACTAAGTTTAACTTGGATATACATGATTTAAATTGAAGAACTAAGTAACTAACAATATCCATATTTGTCACTGGGGAGAAGTCTTTTGGATTTACATTACAAAAGATCTAATTTTTAATTATAAAAATGTTTTGTTTCCACCGCTCGGCGACTTCGGCCTTCTTATTTCGAAGCTCCAAAAAGTAGTCACTTGTCATAACTATGTTTAAAGCAAACACACAACTGTAACAAATCGTCCTATACAAAAATATGCGCTAAATATATATATATACAAATACTTGAAATTTGATTTTAAATTATCACGGGCTCATATGGAGGAAAACAATATTTGTCCTACGCCAGCCATATTGACAGCAGTCAGCTGTTTTGTTGGACCGCCTAATAAAACAATATAAAGCGGTTTTTCAAGGAAACCCCGTAACGTACCACATTAGTGTTCAAGACTTCAAAGTAATTGGATATAAGTGACAGCTGCGTATTTAAAGAATCCAAAACTATAAAAGCGTATGGGGGCAGTCGTAGACCCTTGATGTTAGTTAATGTTCTCAGTAAAGAAATGCAGCTAACTTTAAAGTAAAAGTCCCATAGAACGGCCATTGTTTAATTTCACCTCCCCTATAAATATTTAGCTATGATGTAAAAATGTATACATATTGAACATCACGTTAAAAAAAAGAATTACTCTTTATAATAAGATATTTAATAGTAATTACTATTTAAAGCAAAGTCCAAATTTAAATTTTTGAGATTTAAGTTGGCCGATATATTTGACCAAAATGTACTGAACATTAACAAATTTTAAACGCGCGTCATTTTTCTATGACTATCATCACAATATTTACCAGAGAAATAGCCTGCGTTTTAATTTTAGGTCCTTAGCGTAGCTAGCTAAGTGAAAGGCATGTATCCTACCTCAAAAAATAATAACATATCCTATATACGCTCTATACCATTTTCCCAATTTGAGTTTTTGTGGTCGCTATAACTGTTTTGTTTGTATTAAAAAGAACCATACATATTTTTCAAACGAATTAAATAAAGACAGACATAAGGAAGTAACAAATAGGGTGAATTATTACTATTCGACTACTTAAATGGAACCACACAATTCCGTACTATCTACGTACTAGTCACAGTCACAATTACATGTTATTCACGAAATAGTTATACTAAAATTGTTCCCCATATTTGTAATGACACGTAGTCTCAGCTTAAACAGAACGTGGCGACATCTAGTTCCGGTTACTTCATCGAGAATACTTGTGGTAACAATGACATATTAAAGCCTAAAAGTGCTACTTGGGAATCCATTTGCTTCAAAGGAGTATGATAAAGAGTCACCGTTAGGTAGTGTTGGTCTTCCCTACATATATGGCACTACGGACAAAATAGGACGATTACTTCGGTGGTCCAACATACGTACAATGTTCAATACGCATAAGAAGATCCTAAGAACTATGATTTCTTAATTGACTAAAGCTGTGAAAGCTTCATTTCTAAATTATATCCTTTAGAGAAAACCCATTTCTCTGCCTTTAATAATAATAGAATTGATGATACATTGATTACTGTATAAAATAAAATTTAATTTACCAGTATTATATCGCAATATATTAATCCATTTAAATCCCTATTGCCTTAGAATAAAAATATAGTGAATAATAAGAACGGAAGCTTTCACGGCTTTGGTCAATTAAGAAATCATGGTTCTTGGGATTAGATCGTGTCAAATTGGAATTACTATCCGACGTTTCGCCTTCGATTGCACGAGGTATCTTCAGGGATCTTTACTCCACGAGATCTGAACACTGAATGAATTCGAAGAGATTCAGGCGGACTTTTATGCCCGACTTGTGCTCGCTGAACCGTGACCCATTTAATGGAAAAACAGATTCTTTTACTAAAAACTCTGCACATTCCTTGGAAAAACTTAAGACAATCCAGTTCGATCCCGAAGATATTTTGGTCAGTTTCGATGTAGAATCACTTTACACAAATGATCCTGTCAACGACTCAATTTCCATTATATCAGACATACTGGATAATAATAATCTTGATAAGAACTTAATAGACCTAGTGGAAGCTTGTCTTACATCTACTTATTTCATTTTTCAAGGAACTTTTTATGAACAAACTTCAGGGGCAGCTATGGGATCTCCTCTATCACCTGTGGTAGCAAATATATTTATGGAAGCCTTTGAGGATATTGCTCTAACATCCTCTCCACTAAAACCGAAGCACTGGTTTAGATATGTAGATGATACTTTTATTGTTTGGCCTCCTGGACAGGATAATCTCCTCATATTCCTGACCACCTTAATCAGCAACATCATAATATCAAGTTCACGATGGAAATTGAATCTAATGGAACAATTCCCTTTCTAGAGGTATGTGTTCAAAGGAAGGAAAATGGTACCTTAGGACATTCTGTTTATAGAAAACCGACGCATACAAATAGATGCTTAAATGCAAATTCTCATCACCATCCAGCACAAAAGAAATCGGTTATTAACTCACTAGTATTCAGAGCTATTTCGATTTCTGATCAAGATTTTTTAACATCGGAAACATCGAAACTGACCAAAGCTCTCAGACGGAAGGGCTATTGCACTGAAGATATTACGGGTTCAATTAAAAGATATAGTAAACCAACTCCGCCAAAGGAGAACGATAAAGAGCCACCATTAGGTAGTGTTGTTCTTCCCTACATACATGACTTCGGTGGTCCAACATACGTACAGGGTGATCAGTTAAGGGTAGCGAGCGGCCATATCTCATAAGATATTGGTCGTATAGATTTGAGAAAAAAAAATCATAATAAAAGTCGCCAAGAGAAATTACTGAAAATTATTTTCGAGTTTGTCAAACGTCCGCTAGAGGGCGTAACAACCAACACCAAGTAGAAAAATGGGGTTTTTATAGAATTTTGCCTAATGAAAATATATAGATGATATCATTTTCATATTTAGTGACCATTTCCCTACATTTTTTGTCTAAAATATTTTGTTCTATATATCAAAATAAAGCGGTGGGGGAAGTTCAATTGTTTTTTCAAACAAACCAAGATGTCTCCCGTTTCTTTTGACCGATTTTAGCAAACTTAGGCTCATATGAAAGAGCATAATTTGCACTACAAAACGCTTATTTGGTTTTGAATTTTTAACTTTTGCTGGCGTCGCTAGATGGCGTTAACTGAATTAGTAGCATATTTTTTAGTTTTTTTCAAAAAAAAAACAAATGTAATGGTATATTCATTTTTACATATTTTAAATGGGGATAAATTTCTCTATAATTTAATGAAAATAATTTATCATCTACCTTTTTTTGGACCGTTGATATTGACCAAAATATTATTTTATTTTATTAAAAAAATGGCACGCCACTGCTTTTTGTCAAAATAAAAATCATTTTCGTAATCACTTATTAGTTGCTAACAAAAAGAACCTCTTGAGTTTTTTCGTTAGACGAACGGTTTTGGATTGAAAAAATAAGATGTTTAACAATGAAAAATCTTAATAAAACTGTTCAACAACAGCAGGAGCAATAACACTAAAAACAAGAACATAGAACTTTAAAAATAAACGTTAAAAATAAATTAATAGTTTTGTCGTAAATGTTCAAAATGTTGTCCATTATTTTGAATGCACTGGTCCAATCTCTTCTGGGTGGAGTTGACAGCTGTCTCAATTTCCGCTCTTGGTATAATATTTATGGCGTTTTGAATTCGGACTATCATGTCTTCTCGAGTAGTTGGTCGAGTTTTATACACCAAATCCTTTATTCGGCCCCACAGATAAAAATCAAGGCAGGTTAAATCGGGGGACCGTGGTGGCCAGAAAAATAGACTGCCTCTACCAATCCAACGGTTAGGAAAATGCCTGTTCAAAAAATCTTGCACATTTCGTGAATAATGTGCCGGGCATCCGTCTTGTTGAAACCACATGTTTCTTCTTACTTCTAAAGGCACATTTTCTAAGAGTCCTGGTAAATCGTTAAATAAAAAGTTCAAATACCTGTCACCGGTTAGATTGCCATTAAAGATGTGCGGACCGATAATAGCACCATTAATCCGCACCAGACGTTGACGCTCCATCGACCCTGCTGATAATCTTCACGTAACCAGTGTGGATTAGTGTCCGACCAGTAATGCACGTTATGAAGATTTACCCTGCCATTACTGCAAAACGATGCTTCGTCTGACCACAATATTTGTGACAAAATATGATGGTTTTCCCTAATGAAGTCTCTAAGCCAGTAGCAGTAATCGAGCCTACATTCAAAGTCAGTGTCATTTAGGGCTTGATGAATCACGATGTGATATGGATGCATTTTAAAATCCATCAATATTTTTTGAACTGAGCCATATGATATTCCTAAATCTCTGGAGATCTCGCTTATGCTTAACTGGGGGTCTGCATGAATATAAGCCAACACATTTATAATGTTATCTTCTCTTCTTACTCTACGATTTCTTCTCAAAGTTGGAGTTGGTTGCACTTGGCCATGTTGCCTTAAACGTAAGGCTAAACGATGAAAAACCATTCTCGAATGGTGTCTTCGGAGGGGATAACGCATTGCATACTGCCTAGAAGCAATCGCCGCATTTTCAAAACATTGAAAATAAATTCTCAACATATCAAAGGCTTCTTCATTCGTAAAAGGCATGATTTGTTGTAAAAATACTTTTTACATAACATTAAATTAGATGTCAATAGCAGGAACTATCAAAATGAATATCAACGTGATTGACAATTTGGTGTTTTGTTTCTTAATGTAGATCATGGCCTGCTTAGCTTAAATGCGATGTTAGTTAAGTTTGATTTTGAATTTAATTTATGAAATAATAATAAATATTAATAATAATAAATTATGAACTAAAGCATTCTCTCGCTAATTAAATGATTATTAATGATAAAAATAATAGGTAATAATTTTATTATTGTAAGATGTAATATTTAAAAATAATTTTGAACCTTATAGTAATCATTGTTAAACATCTTATTTTTTCAATCCAAAACCGTTCGTCAACGAAAAAAAGTCAAGAGGTTCTTTTTGTTAGCAACTAATAAGTGATGACGAAAATGATTTTTATTTTGACAAAAAGCAGTGGCGTGCCATTTTTTAATAAAATAAATTAATATTTTGGTCAATATCAACGGTTCAAAAAAAAGGTAGATGATAAATTATTTTCATTAAATTATAGAGAAATTTATCCCCTTTTAAAATATGTAAAAATGAATATACCATTACATTTGTTTTTTTTTTGAAAAAAAACTAAAAAATATGCTAATTCAGTTAACGCCATCTAGCGACGCCAGCAAAAGTCAAAAATTCAAAACCAAATAAGCGTTTTGTAGTGCAAATTATGCTCTTTCATATGAGCCTAAGTTTGCTAAAATCGGTCAAAAGAAACGGGAGACATCTTGGTTTGTTTGAACGTTGACAACTCGACAACTGACAAACTCGAAAATAATTTTCAGCAATTTCTCTTGGCGACTTTTATTACGATTTTTTTTTTCTCAAATCTATACGACCAATATCTTATGAGATATAGCCGCTCGCTATCCTTAACTGATCACCCTGTACAATCTTCAATACATATAAGAAGATTGGACAATGCTTGCGATCCCCGAAAGATCTCGTACCTTTCCAAACAGAAGGAGTATATAAAATTCTTTGCTCCTGTGAAGAAGTGTATGTGAGAGAAACAGGACGCTCAATATCAACTAGACTTAAGGAACATGAACGATGTATTAAAAAGAAACAAATTGTTCAATCTGCTGTAGCTGAACACCAGCATAACACTGGTCATTTCATAAATGTAAAGGAAACCAAGGTTCTAGCATCGGTTCCAGGTTTTTATAAATGAAAAGTTAGAGAATCTATTGAAATACTTAAACATACAAAAAAATTCATTAGAGATATGGGTTACGGTTTACACCACACGTGAAAACCGATCTTAACACAGAGTCACGGTTCGGCAAGCAGAAATCGGGTATAAAAGCTCGCCTGAATCTCCTCGAGCTCCTTCAGTGTTCAGATCTCGTGGAGTAAAGATCCCTGAAGATGCCTCGTGCAATCGAAGGCGAAACGTCGGAGAGTAATTCCACTTTAACACCGTCTAATCCCAAGAACCATGATTTCTTAATATAGTTTCATCCTAATTTGTCTTTTTAGATCTAACGATAGCCACTTGGGTCGAAACAGGCATCCATTAAATAGCAATATAGGTGAGGTTTTTACTTAAAACTTGCTTTTTAACGTTAAATGCATGGACCAATATAAGACTTGGAAACATTTCTTATAATACGTCCCTGTTTTTATATATCTGCTTCTAAATTTAATCACATTGCAGTACGGCTTATTATGATTTCTGATAAGATTGCCATTTTGTCTGCTATCGTCTTAAAGCTAATATTTATAATTTGATATTATTATTTATTTCATTAGCTCAATAAAAAATGTTCAGATGAATTTGTAATTATATTCGTAAAACGTGATTAGTTTACCATATACTTAAACTATGACTGCATTTTTCGGTTTTAAATATACCAAAATAATACCTTATCTAAAAAACGACTGTTCCTTTGTGTGAAAATTGTGCAGTAAAACTATACGTGTTGCATATGCCAAAATTATTGGAATTAAAAAATATTCATATCAGGTGAGAAAAATACTAAATTACAACTTTTTCTGATGTCTTCTTTTTTTTTGTAATATCAACCTATTAATATGAAAGCGCAGTTTTCACTAACATCCAACCACGTGATATTAGTTCATTAAAATGTCAGTGGCGGCTCGTGGGATTTGAGTTTGGCGGTGCACCAGATGGTAAATAGCGCCGCAGGGAAAAATTTTTCGGGGTGCCACGCCCAAAATAACCTTTTTGTTTCTTTTAAATAGAAAAAATTACTAGTTACATCCATTAAATACCATTTATACTACTTGCTAAATTAGCAAAAAATTAAACATTATAAAAAATGTAATAATAATCTTGAGTTCCTTGAGATAATTTATTCGCCTTTTATGTCTAGTTACATATGTGTTTTTAAGTAAAATCGATTCTTCTATTCTTGTGTTGGGGTGAATTTTTTTAGGTATTTCTACTTTGCGATAACGTGTGCATATATACCATTTTTACAAAGTAATAAACAACATAAAAACCTCGATAAAAACTTACCAGAATAATTAGTTGTAATGAATAAGTAATACACTCCAAAACTATATACACTAAAGGGAAGAATATTTTACACTGAACTGCGGTATTTGAAATCTAGTTTTCGCTCTGTCTTACTGGCGAAAAGGTCAATGACTCGTTTATTAAAGTCTTCAATATTATTACCAAACACTTTTTCAGCTGATAACATTCCCAAAGCACTTAATCTTTCTTCTTTCACAGAGTTGCGCAAAAAAGTTTTTAGTCTTTTTAACATAGAGAAGCATCTTTCAGCTTCAGAAGTTGACATAGGTGTTGTCACCAAAACTTCCAATAACTTAATAGTTTCTTGAAAAGTGCACATCACATCTTCCTGTGAAACCAACGATAAAAGGCTTCAGAAATGGTTTGCAATTCTTCTATTTCATAAAGTACTTGCAGTTCTGTTTTTAGACCATTTTTCTCTAGAAACGTATATTTTTTTTGGGATTCGATAAAATGTTCTTTCATAAATAATGCGGTAGCTGTCAGATGTCCTGTAAAAATAAACCGAGCCTTAATCTGTTGTATTATGGAATCGCAAACTTCCAAGGCTTCAATTTTTTTATTTGTTGAAATAGATAGATCGGAACGAGGACAACGTCACCTTTTTGAGGAGGAACATTTTCATCTTCGTTTTCTAAAAACTCCAAGTCTATTTGGTCAATAAATGTGTCCATTTCATCACAAACTTTTTGCATTGCGTTTTAGAAGTTTTTTAGATCTTATTTAGGCTTGATAGGGTCGGTATTAATCATCTGCAGTTCCTTAAAAATTATTTTGACATGTAGCATGATTTTATGAAAATCTGTCAACCAAAATATAAAATCTTCGTTCTGCAATCTAAGTTTATATGCACCCGCTTGTTCAATCGTTGAATTCAATTTAATATTTTTGTCGTTCTCTAAAACATCCATAACGTGTATCAGCTCATTTCGGTATTTATAAACTGTATGAATTCCCCGAGAATGAAAATTCCATCTCGTTTGTGATGATCGTGGTAATCGTCTATGAGCTATATCATCCAATACTTTTGTTCTTTGAGGTAATGTAGACAAAAACGAACAAATTCCAGGCAGATGAGTAAAAAAAATCTGAACCGATGCATTAATTGAAGCACTACTCATTATAAGGTAAATCTGATGAGCATAGCAATGCACATAATTTGAAGAATATTGATCTTCAATTATTATTTGTACCCCATTTACACTTCCGCTCATAACTGACGCTCCGTCATTTATGCGCTATTAATTTATTGGGTGTGTCACTAATTAAAGGATCAATTTAATTTAAAATGCAACTTGCTATTGAAATGGCATTGTGTCCTGAAGGATTTACAAATATCTAAGATCTTTCTACTGGCTTACTGGAGACAATGTATCGTAAAATAATGACTAATTGAAATTCGTTGGCGACATCGGTAGTTTCGTCGGCTATTACCACTGCATAATTCGCTTTTTTAATTTCTTTAGTCACTTCTTCATGGTAAACGTTAATCATGCAGTCCAATTATTCGTTCTGTATCGTCTTAGAGTTCCCTTTAAATGCTGTTGCTTTGTTGAAATGTTCCTTTAAATCTCTATCCAGTTGAGAACTATATTTCATCATGACCTCTCAATGCCAATTCTAATGCACCACAAAATCTAATACAGTTTATAATGATGTTTAAAATATATCTGTTTTTATCAACTGGATTGTTGTGGGTAATAATATTTTGTCTATAAGCCGATCTTAATCGAGTCATAAAACCTATAACAATTATTGTATGTGACCTCCATTAACTTCCACACATTTAGTCAATCTATAGAGAAAATGTTTTAGAATATTTCCGGTGGAATTAATTCTATAACATTTCTTATGTTAATTTTAAGTTCTTCCAAATTTCGTGGTAGAGGATTGTAGCACACTTCCTTGACATAACCCCACAGAAAAAAGTCTGGGATCATTAGATCTGGGGAATATGGAGCCCACGGCATAGGACCTCCCCTGTCTATCAACCTATTTGGAAAACTCGATCCAATGAATTTCTCGCAATGTTTGAATAATGCGCTGATGCGCCATCTTGTTGGAAATATATGTCATTAATTATTCTTCTTCAAGTTGCGGACAAAAGAAAAGTTCTAACATATCGGTGTAGTTAGCTCCAAAGACGGTATTCTCCATAAATAAAAAAGGACCGTACACCTTGGTGGACGACACCGCACTCCAAACATTTAATTTTGACGAATCCCTTTCAAATTCGACAAATTCTCACGGATTTTCCTCTTCCCATATGCGGCAATAATGTTTATTAACCTTTCCGTTTGCAGACAGACTTAATTGAGGTAGTTTGTCAGAAATATTGTCCTAAAATTCTTTGTTTTGACGAACACTGGCTAACCAGTGAACAAATTAATAATATTTATATCAATAATTTTACTCTCTTAAATAGTTTTTGCAGAACTAAAAGTAAGCATGGTGGAACTGCCATATTTATTCATGACTCTCTCATATCGGAGGCCTCCCCTGTGGAGATTATTGACAGTCTCTCAGTTGAGTCAGTTATTGAGTGTTGCTGTCTGAAAGTAAAACATCTTTGCTTGATTGATATCTACCGACCACCATCGGGACACTTAAAGCTTTTTGTTGATGTACTAAATCAAATTTTATTTACAGCAGCATCCAGTTTTGAGTTGGTCATTGTGTGTGGTGATTTGAATGTAGATGCTGGATGTAATGATAAATCACATAGAATACTCTCGGATTTATTAGAGAGCTTCGGTATGGTCTCTCTTTTAAAAAATCCAACCCGACTGAATGCCATTTTAGACTATGTTATTTCTAATAAATCTTCTTTGCTTCAGGTACGTAACTGTGATTTGGGTTTCTCAGATCATACAGCTCAAATATTTAAATTTAAAATTATTGATACATGCGATTTGCCAAAAAAATCAATAAGTACTATGGATTACAGATCCATTAATGAAATAGGTATTAATGAATTCGTTTATAGGTTTGGTAGAGCGTTTGAGGGTTTTTTAGGTTCCGACCCAAACCTTGACTTTGATACTTTTTTTGACTCCTTTTGTTGGAGTTTTCAAATCACTTTTCCCATAAAGACCAGAAAAATTAAAAATAATTTTAAAATGAGATTTTCAGAGGACCTTTTAATCTAAATTAATAATCTACAAAAACTAAACTGGCTAAAAAATAATAGTAGGGACGATACAATCAAACATCGCTATTTAATATTTAAAAAAGAAGTAACTATGAAAATTAGAAATGAAAAGCTCGCTTACTACAACACTTTAATTTCTCGTTCAACTAATAAAGTTAAAAAAGCTGGTCAATAGTTAACAAAATACAGGGCAAAAAAATTAATACCACAAAAAATATAGTTCTATCTCCGGATAATAAAATAATTTCTGAGCCACTTGAGGTTGCGTCAGTCTTTGGGGAATACCTGGAATTAGTTATCCCTACCAAGTTGGGTACTTATTTCGGTGGGCGATTCTCCGACATGTGCACTATTGGTCGAAGACTTGTCTTGAATTCGTTTTATTACCGGTTTGTTACAAGTACCGAGGTGGAGAGAGTTGTCATGAGTTTCCCCAACAAAGGCTCTTGTGGTTTCGACTCTATATCCATTAAGTTTATTAAACGTGTTATATTTAATATTTCAACCACATTGTGTGACCTGATTAATGTTTCGGTGTGTGCTGGTGTATTTCCGGACAGGCTAAAGAAATCCATAGTTGTACCTATATTTAAGAGGGGGATTCTCTTAGCATGGAAAACTACAGGCCTATTTCCTTATTGAGTTCCTTTTCTAAGATTTTTGAAAAAATTGTTTACAATCGTATTTATGACTTTATTTGCAAATATAATATCTTAAACGACAGGCAACATGGTTTTCGGAGAGGCATGTCTACGGAAACTGGGTGCATTGATCTTGTACAGTATATTTCTAATAAGATGGACAAAGGTGAATTTGTAGTTACGTTGTCTTTTGACTTGACACGTGCATTCGACACTGTTGACAAACAGTTTGTCTCTGCTAAACTAGACGCCCTAGGACTACGTGGTAATATAAACACATTTATAGTTTCATTTTTGACTGACAGAAAATTTTCTGTAAAAATTAAAAATGTAATGTCGTCGGATTTTAATCAGAATATTGGCACACCTCAGGAAAGTATCTTAGATCCCCTGATTTTCCTACTCTTCATTAATGATCTTCCTGACTATATAGGCCAGGGCCAGGTTTTTCTATATGCAGATGATACTACTATCGTAGTATCCGATATGTCAGAAAGTCACTTAAAAAATAAAATCAACACTGTGCTAAATGAGTTTTCTAAATGGTGCTTTGCTAATAAGCTAATGATTAACCATACCAAAACTTTAGCTATGAACTTAAAAACTATTCGTAGAGAACCTTGTGATATCAGCATTTCCTTCGATGGTCATGATCTTGAGCTTTCCTCATGCGTTAGTTTCTTAGGTTTGTCTATGGATTGCCACCTTAATTGGACCATTCAGATCGACAATGTTTGTAAAAAGCTTAATAGGGGAGCTTACGTAATTTCTGGTCTCCGTAATTATGTTGACCGTACAACAATTATTAATGTATATTATGCTTTCATATATTCTGCAATAGCTTATAACATAGTAGTGTGGGGTCAGGCCTCAGATATAGAGAGAGTATTTATAATACAAAAAAGAATTGTTAGAATCATTTTTAGTATACCTTTTTAAAACATTTTGCAGAGAGACATTCAGGTCATATAAACTTTTGACAGTTGCTTCAATTTAACTCTTAAAATTATTATCATATATCCATCGAAATAAAAATCTAATTCAAATTAACAAAAATTTTCATGCGTATGATACAAGAAATAAAAATAACTTCTGCTTAGACAAGCATAACTTAAATATTTATAAAAAATCACCAATCTACGCTGGGAGTAAAATTTATAATATGTTACCTTATAACATTAAAGCAATAAATTTTCAAAATAAATTCAAAAATAAAATTAAAAGCTTACTTTTATCACAGACTTTTTACACCACAGATGAATTTTTCACTTTTTTGAGGAATAACCCATCATAATATGCAAACTGAAAACCTTTTTTTTCCTTGTTTTGTTGGACACCGCACTGCAGAAGGGATTTTAACTCGAGGAAAAAATTATATACTATGTTTTGTGATCTATATTTAAATATATCTGTTGTTAGTTTATATTAGGTACTTGTCATATGTCTATTTACGTTTCTATTTGACGTGTTTCTTTCTATATTTATAGTGCTCGAAACCAAATAAAAAATTTGAATTTGAAATTTGAATTTGAATGAAATGTTGCTTCGTCTGACATTATTATTTGCGCATTAGGAAATTGTCTCGTTAAATCTAGAATTGTTTCATATGTTAGTATCTTTGTTCGTAAGCGTGGGGTATGATTCGTTGAAATGCTTGAATTTTGTATGCCTTAAATTTAACTGTCTTTACTTGTCGACATCATCAATGTGCTGGCCATTTTACGAATAGATATTTTACATTTATTATTACTTAAAATTTCCCGTACAGCTAAGACTTCGTTCAGTAGCACGTCTGCTCGGTTGTCAGATCGCTTGATTCTTTCCAAGGAGCCTGTACCTCTAGACCGTTGCACCCATAACAAAATCGATATTTTGGATGGGGGATTTTTTTGGTGTATAGTAGGAAATCTGCGTCTGGGATATTGTTATTGATTTCGTTTGTGCAAATGTGATTACTAAAAATGCTTTTTCAATTTGATTAAACATTATAAAAATCGAAGAAAGTAAAAATCTGATAGCTGCTTTAGACAACAAACTTATTTTTAATCGTCGCCAGGACGACGTCTACATACTTTTGTTCCGAAGCACACTTGATAGTTATGGTGTGGCATAACTACGAAGAATGGATAGCGATGGATGACGTCGAAAAGTAAAGCGACTTTTAAAGATTATTAAATCTAAGGCCTACAAAATTCAAGCATTTCAACGAATTATCCCCACGCTTACGAATAAAGATAGTGGATACATATGTGAAACAATTCTAGATTTAACGGGTCAATTTCCTAATTCGTAAATAATAATGCCAGACGAAAGAAACATTTTATATAAACAGAAAGGTTAATTATTATGCAAGAGTTTAAAAAGTTAATTTTAAAATCTAAGAACTTAAAATAAATATCCCCAAACTATGTATTTTTGAAAGGAATAAGTGTTAGGCTATCCAAGAACATAAAAATATATAGGGTGTCCTATTTAAAATAAAACAGTAATTTAGTCCCAAAAAATATGTGTTTCTCCGCGATCCTAGTATAAATGGGAAAATTTGGTAACATTGACAAGAAAAAATTCGGGGCAAATCTAAGCCATTCGGTGATCATTTTTCGTTGTCGAGCTATTACATTTCCGTGGGACACCCTGTATAATATACGTTTTTTTATTATTGCCTAGCATATTGTAACCGTGCTTGACGTTTGTTGTATTTTTTAAGATATAAGCTTCGTAAATATAGTAATTTTTTTTAACGCTAACTCTAACTACTCCGTATAACGAATTCGTCATTTCATTTAAAGCAATTATTTAAATAGTAATAAATGCGGGGTTCAGAGGAAACTTTGGTATTGCAGGTATACTTCTGACTTAGTAAAGATTAAATCTACAGTTCATGAATTTAATAAATAAATAACCAATATTTAACCTTAAGGCCCCTTTAACTTTCTACAAATATACAGAGTGTTACATTAAAAAAAGTATCATTGATTTGCCATAATTTTTTGGACCATCCTGTATAATATATTCGATTTTTATAAAAATATTAACTGTATTTCATAAAGGTTGTTAAAAATTCAGTACATTTAAAGACCCAGAAGATAATTTTAAAGGCATATTGTAAATAACGTAAAAAAATAGCACCCAGTATTCAATGAAGTATATATATATATATATATATATATATATATATATATATATATATATATATATATATATATATATATATATATATATATAAATATATATATATATATATATATATATATATATATATATATATATATATACAATAAGAACGCCATATTAACAAAATTATCTATTTTATATACAGGGTGTCCCATAATTAATGGTACACAGCCAAACTGCAGGTTCTTTGGGTGAAAATATTGCGATTTAATCATACTTTGCTTAGTCCAAAAGTTGTAATTTTAATTCAGTTTCTTCTTCACAATTTATGAACAGGGCGACAGAATGGCATGAAATTGAGAATTGGGGGCTTTTTAAAGCGAGAAATTCAAATCTGTACTTAGTTCTGATGCTGCTGGTAGAGGGTGCCACTTACGGTGCATTAAATCTCTTTAAAATAACGTAACTTTTTTATGTCACGGTGTATTGACCCAAATGTTATAGACTATGTATTTTCCACTTCTTCTACGCAAAAAAGGTATATTTTGTAAGTATCCCTCAGTGTGGCCATTTGCAAGGTATTTGCGTATAAATTAATCAGTACACCTTTTCAAATTTCAAAATTTAAAATTTTTATTAAAAATGTTTTTGAAATAATAATTATTGAAATGAAATGAAAAATGTATAGAAAATAGAAATATTTTTATTGAAATTGGCTGCAACAATAATAACAATGAAAAAACAATTCCTTTTTAAATTTGTAACAATATCACGAGTTTATGGCTATATCCCACTTAATGCTTCCACAAAATTAGAAAGTAAAATAATAAGTAGTTCATTCTTGTGTAACACTTGAATTTTGTGCAAAATTTTAGGTAAATTGGTTAACTAATTTTTTAGCAATAAGTTTTTTAACATTTCACTAGGCCACCATTCTGTTCATTGTTATTATTGTTGCAGTCAATTTCAATAAAAATATTTTTATTTTCTATAAATTTTTCGTTTCAATAATTATTATTTCAAAAACATTTTTAATAAAAATTTTAAATTTTGAAATTTGAAAAGGTGTACTGATTAATTTACATGCAAATATCTTGCAAACGGCCACTCTGAGGGACATTTACTAAGTATACCTTTTTTGCGTAGAAGAAATGGAAAATACACAATCTTTAACATTTAGGCCAATACACCGTGACACAAAAAAGTTACGTTATTTTAAAGAGATTTAATGCACCGTAAGTGGCGCCCTCTACAAGCAGCATCAGAACTAAGTACAGATTTGAATTTTAAGGAACCCCCCAGTTCCCAATTTCATGTCGTTTATTCACCCTGTTCATAAATTGTGAAGAAAAAACTAAATTAAAATCACAACTTTGACACCCTGTATCTTAGGAACTGTCAACATTTGGACTAAGCAAAGTATGGTCAAATCGCAATATTTTTACCCAAAGAACCTGCAGTTTTGCTGTGTACCATTAATTATGGGACACCCTGTATATTGTGATCAGACTATTCTGTAATTACAATTGTATTAACAACTTACTGCAAACTATTTCGTTTAAAATAAAAAAAGTATCAAAGAGTTTTGTTATCAGCTGAAAATAAATTACATCTAAATTAATACCAGCAACGCGGGCATCATATAAGTGACGCCATTAAGCCTACCAGTAAAAAAGGCGTTGCCGTTACCGGAAGTGTAGACCCAGCGAAATTTTAAACATTACCCATTTTAATTTTTCTTACAGGGACTAAGTTGTCATGGCGTCGATCGCTATAGGTATTGATTTAGGTACAACCTTCACGGTTGCAGCTGTTTGCAGAAATGACATTCCCGAAATTATCATAAATCTGGATGGAAGTCGGCTCACTCCATCACAAGTATATTACCGCCCAAAGGATTTGAAAACAGTCGTTGGAAAACTTGCTCAACAAATGTCAGACAGTAATTACTTCCCAAGAAATTTTGTACATGGTAAGTCTATTGTTTGGAGGATAAAACCAATAAGTGAAATAAGTGGAATATGTACAGGTTGTCCCATTTTCGTGCGTTACACTGTGCCACTTTAACTTACAATAGAGGTTCACACAGCGGGCGCTGAGCCAATACAATGCCCCATAACCGGTCACAATAAAAAATATTCTCGAAAAAATTGTCTATGTTCTTAAAGCTCACTAGTTTTGATAACAAATATCGAAAAATACTCCAAGTCTCGGTCTCAGTAAATTATAATTATTAACATGACACGTGTTTCATTCTTTCGAGCATCATCAGACCTACAACCAACAGAGAGAACCCTAGTAAATAATCACACTCACAAATCCTAAAACAATAACTTACAAATAGAATAAAACACAACCAAACAAACAACTACTTATACATATTTGATTGACACTAAAATGAGGTTAAGTCTCACGTGAAACAAAATAAAATATTAAAAAAGATTCATGTGTCTAGGCGGGATCGAACCCGCACGGTCTGAGTTGAATATACATTGTCATATTACTAGATAGTTGTCCTTTGTACAAAAAAATGTTGCTATTTATTTGCAACTGCTATTCATTATTTATCATTTTAACTGTACATACATTTGTTTTAATTGAATTGAATGTGGACGAATCGTTGAGTAGTATTAGGATTTAATTACTGTTAACCTGTGTTTATTTTTTAACTTTTTTTATACATATAAACCATTGTTTTTAATAGTTACGTTTTATTGGTCTAACAATTGTAATAGAAATTAAAATAACTTAACTCGTTAAGAATTTACTAGTTCACTAAAAAGAGTAAAGCATATTTACGCAACTGGCTTCCTGTGGTTTTCCAATGATGAGCTTAATTTTTTCTGCGGGTCTAATTTTTTGAGTTAATGACATTGTTTGCATTTTTTTAATGGGACACCCTATATATTTTATATATTTCAAAAAATATGATTAAAAAATATTTATTTTTCTAAATAACACTACAAAATGCATTTTTCAATCTGTGAATACAAATATTTTTTGCTGCTCTAATTAACTGCTTCAAATCATGTCACTTTCATGATTGCGGAGTAGATTTCTTTTATCACAAGCACTGACACTGGATGAACAAATTAAAGAAGATATTATTCATTAGACAGACTTGAACAATTTTGAAAAACAAAGTTTACAAATACTGTTCAATTGCTAATAAACATATTCGGCAAAGTTTTTGTATTCTTTTTAATCTGTTTTCAATGACAAAAGTTTTTCCATAAACTTCTAAAGGCATTTTCTGTGGCTACTTTTAATTCTTCAATGGGTTCATACCGTTTGAATATACTCTGTTCCAAAAAAAGTGACGCCCTTGATTTTTGGCCCAAATTCAATGTCTTATATAATTTAAATCAGTGGACCGATTTTGAAGAATTTTTTTTGCAGGTAGATAATACTTTTGTCTTTCAGCTCGAACCATGTTTTTTGCTATTTTTTGACTTGCCCTGCGTATTAGTTGAGGACTCGTATAGAAACGTTTTACACCCTATATGAAAGAACCTTTTTTGTGAGCATTTTGTTTTTTTACTCATCGACTTATCTCTAAAATTGACCGAATTACTTATTAATTAATAATTAATTACGAATTAAACTTTTTTGCTAAAACTTTGCCAAGCTACATGAATGTTAACGGGCAAACTTAAACATGGCTTTTTTTCCTGTTTTTTGACTCATTGTGTGTATTATTCGAGCGTTTGTATAAAAAATTCTTATACTCTAGATGAAAGACCCTTCTTCTAAGACAAATTTGTTATTCTGTTCATTAATTTGATTTGAAAATATCTGAATTACGGCCTTTTTATTGTAACCTTGCATTTTGCTAAGGTACCTACTTGATTTTTCAGAAGTGATATTTTTTTATAAAACTTTTTTATTAACGCAAAATAACAATAACTGAGTAAAAAAGAGCTTGAAGAATGTGCTTAGTACCCAGTATTGCCTCCTCTAACAATTCTGAGAACTTCTAACCGGCGTGGCATACTTGAAATTAGGTTTCTTGTTCTTTCCATTGGTCTACAATCCATTTCTTCTGATAACGCATCTGCCAATTCTGCTAGGCTTTCAAGAGGCCTTCGTGTGAATGCATTCTTCTTCCTAATTCATTCTGATACCCGCAGTTTCTACGAAGTTCTAAACTACTGCTGCGGTCGGGCATTATCCTGCATCAGAATCAAATTGTTACCAACTAAATCAGTAAGAGGTAATACATACTGCTTTAAAATGTCATTGATGTAAATTCGGGCTGTCATTGACTGTCTAATGGGAAAAACATGAAGGGGTACGTCTATTCATGGTAATTACACCCTACACCAGGAGTGCTCAAACTTGAACTGCTGGCGATGTACCTCAATATTTTTAGATTACTTACGATCTACTCTGAGAGTCTGCAAGTATGTGTGATGCGGGTTGTTGTATATACACGATACATACACCATACCTACCTACCTACCTAGGTAGGGTGTACCGTAGCATATATAGATATTAGCTTTCCGCACAATATACATTATTTTAGTCAAGGTTTGGGTTAGGTTTAGTTAGGTTCTTCTCTACAATATCAATGAAAAAACTCATAGTTATTCAAAATTGCGAGTTTATTGGTTGTTACAAAATAAAAGAGTTACATATGGTGTTAAACTTAACTAAGGAGTGACTTTGGATGTTGAAGCGTGGCACTGCATGTCCTCAGCATATTTCATAAGATGGTATGTAACCACTGAGTGCTAATCGCAAGCATGATGACTCGCACAAGTAAGTTGACCCAAACATTGCTGTCAGTTGAAGGGCGATTTGCCTTAGATTCGGATATTTATTTTCAGATATAAAACACCAGAAATTTGTATTAGATGGTGTAACTTTGAGATGTTTATCTGATATAATCTGCACCAACTCATTTTCAACAGAACATGAGTTCATATTAAACTGACTTTCTAATTCAGTAGCTAATTCCTCAATATTTTTACATGAAAAAGGATAACTCATAAATGATGCTACATTTGCCAATTTACTACAATCATAAAAGCGCATTTCGAATTGTCCCAAAATATTTGATAATTCAGCCTCATACGTATCATAATTCAACTGAGGAATCCTTGCTTTCAAAGACGGAAAATGTTTCAGATCCTTTTTTTTCAGCTGATCTATCATAAGTTGCAATTTACTTTTGAATGCGTTTACTGCGCTAATCATCTCAATAACAGTTTTTCCTTTACCTTGAAGCTCCAAGTTAATGGTGTTTAAGTGCATTGTGATGTCAGTCAAAAATGCCAAATCAGTCAGCCATTTTTCGTTTTTCAACATTTAAGTGTCATCACCTCTTTCGTCTAGAAAAGCTGTTATTTCGGGCAATAATTCTTGAAACCTTTCTAGGAATTTTCCGCGACTCAACCACCTGACGTCCGTGTGAAGAACTAAATCAGTGTGTTCAGCTAACTCCTTATCTTCCAACTGCAACTTAAAGAGCCGCCGTTGCAAGCTACGTGCACGGATGGAATTCACAATTTTTGTTGCAATGCCCATAATTTCCTCCGTGTTTAAAACTTTTGAACACAAAACTTGTTGATGTATAATGCAATGGATTGAAAAAAATGAAGGGAAATCTTCATTAGCTCGACACAATGCCACAAAACCGTTTTTGTTTCCAGTCACTGCTGGTGCTCCATCGGTTGTAATGCACACTAATTTATATATTGGTAGCTTGTAGTTTTTTACAAATTTGAAGAAAACGTCATATATATCTTCGCCACGGGTCTTCCCCTTCAGAGGAATGATTGTCAAAAATTCTTCCTTAGCCAACATGTCATTAAATACCATCCGAATAAAAATACACAGCTGGGCAGTGTCTGTCATATCGGTGGATTCGTCGAACTGTAAAGAAAAGTATGTACATTCCATGATATTATTTTTCAGTTTATCTGCCATGTCCTGACTCATGACAATACGCCTTGTGACAGTCGGACGAGATAACTGAAGTTCTCTAATAGCAGACATGATTTCTGTTTTATTTTTAAAATCTCCAAATAAAGTCTCACCCGCTTCAATAAATGCTTCCTTCACAACCGATCCATCTTCGAATGGTTTCTTGTGTTTCGCCAATATATGAGATATCTTAAATGACGCGATCGTAGCAGCTTTTGATTGTTTGGCTGGTCTTGTGAACATAGTTTGTTCTTCTATCAAACAAGATATCATCACGTACTGTTCGTTTTCTTAATTCACTCTGTGGCGGAAAACCCTTTTCATAGTTCTTATGAACCGTTTTATGATGGCTCTCTTAGTTACCACGCTTAGGTATTGCAACTGTCGCACGACAAATAAGACAAATGCACTTATTCTTCACCATACAAAACAAAAATTCTTCCCAATCGTTATTAAAATGATACGTTTTAGATTTCTTCGCTGCACTCATTTTATACTATTTAATAATAAACTTTGTAACGACGTAGTATTGCCTTCAAGTTGCAATTTAGAATGACTCCAATTCCTGAAGGCGCAACATTTATATCCGCGTGAACGAAAGTCTCGAATGTTCCCGTTAAACGCGCCGCCCGAAATTTCTAGAAAAGCCGCAAGAATAAAAAACGCGGCTTTTCTTTGACAAGTACCGCGCGTTCCTTTGATAAAGCCGCCTTTTGCCACTAGCAGAGTCTTATTTTATTACGAAATAAATTTGTGTAGTTTAGTTAAGTACCTACTTATTAAAAAAAAATTTCTTCTCGAGATCTACTCAAAAAGCACTCACGATCGACCGTTTGAGCACCCCTGCCCTGCACCATAATTGAACCACCATTAAAATTATCGCATTCTATTATCAAAGATTGATTGAAAGTTCTTCTCCATACTCTTTTTCTCCCATCCACCATATTCTTTTTCTCCCGTTCGCTATATTAAGGCAAAACCTTGATTCATCAGTAAATAGGACATTTGACCATTCAGGATTAGTCTATTCTCTATAATGTTGTACGAAGTATCTTCGAGCAGCACGATGTTGAGGTAGCAATTTAGGACATTGTGCAGACCTCCCAACCCTCCTAGCCTTTAAGTTCATTTTGGCTAAAAGTCAACAAATCGTCTGCTTACTCACTGTAATATCTCGATGTGATGAAGAACTTTCATAGATGTATTCGATCGATTCCGTAAAATCCGCAGTTCCATAAAGCGGTCTCTAGAGGAGGTTTTTCGACCAAAACCCACCTTCTGGGCAATGCTTCTTGATTGTTCATAACACTTGTTAACAAAATTAAACTTTTTTCTTGCCACACGAACTAAATAAGGTACACTATATAAAACTTTTTACGCTCAATTCAAATATGTTTTCAGATTTTTTTCCATCACGCATAGTTTTATAGTGACAAGGCCTTTAATTTTTGAAATATATATCTATATATATATTTTTTTTTTCATAAATAAGCATACAAGAACGTCAGTTGTACAATAAAAAATTGTCCTCAAAATGTGGTTATGTGGCATTTTCGCTTGTATTTGGCTTCAGGTATATCCCTCTTGAGTGTCCAGCAATAGTCTGCCAACATACTGGGACTCCACTTCCCCTGGATACTTTTCCATAGTAGAGATATCCTGATGGAATCTTTCTCCATGCTCGTCACTGACTGCCCCAAGATTTTTCGGAAAAAAATCCCAAGTGTGAGTGCAAAAAATGGATTTTTAAACTCACGTTACATCCCATTTTTTGATAGCAATTTAAAAGATCATTTACAATTTCCTGATAGTTTTCTGATTTGTAATTTCCCAAAAAATCGGTGCAAATCCTGGTAAACGATAGCCATGCTTTATTTTTCAAATGCATTGAGTTCTGAAATAAATTTGTCATCCTTAAGCAGTTCTCTGATTTGGGGTCCTACAAATATACCCTCTTTGATTTTTGCTTCGCTGATTTTAGGAAACTTATTTCTTAGGTACGCGAATCCATTACCCTCTCTATCCATACCTTTAACGAAATTTTTCATTAAGCCAAGCGTAATATGCAAAGGGGGTAGTAAAATTTTCCTAGGATCTACAAGGGGAGGATTTACAATGTTCTTATTCCCTGGAATCAAAGATGTTCTTTCTGGCCATACTTTCTTTGTGTAATGGTTTTTCTTGTCTCTGCTGTCCCACTCACAAAGGAAACAACAATACTTTGTGTAACCAAGTTGCATTCCAAGTAGAAGCGCTACAACTTTCAAATCACCACATATGGCCCACTTAAAGTCTTTATAATTAATTTTGTCCAACAGAAGCTTCATGTTGTCATATGATTCCTTCATATTGGTAGCATGAGCCAAAGGAACGGACGGAAACCTGTTTCCATTGTGCAGTAGAACCGCCTTCAAGCTGACTTTGGACGAATCGATGAACAATCGCCACTCATCTGTTTTATATTCATGCTCAAGTTCCCGCATTACAGATATAACATCATGACAGAACACTATCGCATCTTCACTGAATTGCTGGTGACGACTACGATAAAACGAAACTTTAGTTTCCTTCTGAAGGAGATTCCAATTCTTTAACCTAGAACCTAAAAGTTCGGCTTGCTTCTTAGACAAGTTTAAATCTCGTACAAGATCGTTCAGATTCTTGACTTAACAAATGTGGCTTATTTGAAAAATGACCTGGGTCAAATAGCGGATCAGATTGCAAATTTGTTTCTGCCCTGTTTACTTCTAAAACATCTTCCGACTCATCATCACTCAGGATCATATGCTCCGGAGGCTGTGGTACAGGTAGCTGATCACTGTGAGGTACTGGTCTTATTGCCGATGGTAAGTTTGGATACTTGACAGTGTGTTTGGATTTTGATGTTATTCCAGTTATATTTGTTAAACAGAAATAACAATCCGAGCTATGATCTTTAGGTTCTCGCCAAACCATAGGAATAGCAAATGCCATATGACGAGTTCCTTTTGCCCAGGCTGTGAGAGTTTTAACAGAAGTAACACAACAAATATGGGGGGCCCAAGGTTTATCTTGATCTCCTATTTTACAGCCAAAGTACTGTTCGTAGCATTTTTTAATCAGAGGTGTAAATGAACGTTTTTGGAATTTAAACGTTAACTCACCGCAGATATAGCAGAAACTGTTTGGGTGATTTACACAATTTCTAGGCATTTTGTGAAAACACGGTATTTTGGTATACACCAAAAATAAAACACAACTGAATAGTTCTAAATTCCGGATTGCACACGAGATACGATAAACGCGCTTGGTAAAGTCTAACAAACGACTAAGCCGTTGGACTGATTGACCGTCATAGGTGTATAAAATGGCTACGTGTCGTCGGCAGCAGCGGCGGCATAGACTATATTATATTACCTGTATAATAAAATGTTCTCTTATCTGAACTTTATTATGCTAAATATATAATAAAAACAGGTAGTGTACTGCAAAATTAAGTATTTGTGCCACTATATTGAGCTGCTACCTGTATTATAATTTAATATACTACCTGTATTATATTTTATACTGGAACATAAAAACTGTGGGTGATAGAAAAATTCTAAAAATATATTTGGTTTCAGCGCACAAAAAAACACCAAAAACCGGTAATTTTTTTTCTGTGGCAAATTTCTTGTTAATCAGTGAATTGAAATATGATCACTCTATGAGCTGTTGCTCATCATCATGGACATCATGCTGTTTGTTCGGGTGTAATTTGAGGCATATTATCAGCATATTTCAAATTACTGTCAAGTTATTGTTATTTTAAGTTACAAAAAAAACATTGTCTAAAAAGCTGTCATTTGGACAATTTTAGAGATAAGCCGGTAGATAAAAAACAAAATGCTCACAAAAAAAAGGTCTTTCATATAGGAGTAAATAGTATTTCTATACGAATTCTCAACTAATACACAGGGCAAGTCAAAAAATAGCAAAAAAGCATAGTTCTAGTTTTTACATTATTATCTTTGAGAAAATTTTCACGTTTCATTTTTGCTGAAAGACAAAAGTATTAGCTACCTACCAACAAAAATTGTTCATAATCGATCCACTGGTTTAGAAGATATAAGACATTGAACTTGGGTCAAAAATCAAGTGCGTCACTTTTTTGAGAACTGAGTGTATTTTGTTTTCCAGATAGCACCACAAAAAATAATCTAAAACTGAAAGAACCGGAGATCGTGGTGGCCAGGTCCGTGTGTTCCTGTCTATTTTCTGGAAAAAAATTCATCCAGTTTTGAATTAATCCGTCATTGTATGATGGCTCCAAGTTTACTTATGCATGTTGTTCTACAAAAAAAAGGTCTATGCTGGTAAAGTGTATCTAAAGTCAATTGAGACAACCGAAAAACTAAATATCCGTCAACAGTCCGAGATTTTATTGTGAAGCATAGGCGGCGTGATAGAAATCTAAACTTATTTTTGTAAAACAGATTAATTATTAATACCGTAAAATGGGGCGAAATTGATAGTTTTCAAAATACTTTTTTAGATAAAATAATTTTCGAATATTTTAAAAATGTGCAAAAATGGAAAAGCTATGTGGCTGTATAATAGGAACTCTTTGGTGGCCTCACTAATAAAAAAAAATAAAAAATGACAGTACAAAAAAATAAAAAGGTCTCTATCAAACTCATACTCTAGATGGGGCGACTTTGATACCCCCTATGTTACTGTGCTAATTTACGTGTATTGGGTTCTCTAATATTAATCTCGCCCCGTTTTAAATTTTACTAGGCCGATTTTTTAATATCCTATATTTTATAAGGTAGGGTGACTTTGATAGGCGGGGCCAGATTGATAAAATAAGGATAATAAAACACTGATTTTGGATTTGGCTATTATTTATTTATAAACATAAAAAACAAATATTTATAAACGAAAACATGTTAGGCTAACTGGACGTTTTACAATAAGAGAAACTAACCCTCTTAACATAAACCTTATAAAACAATATTTCAAAAAAAAAAAATGAACACATTTATAGTTCCTTAACATCTACTTTTCCAGAAAATTTGTATACCTTATCTTCAAGCTCAACAGGGGCTGGGAGAATAGCTATTATATCAGAATAAGGTATTGTGCTTTGATCTTTCTCAACAAGTGCAAATATTGTTTTTTCTGGATTAGTTGATTTTAGACCAACTGTGTTGAACTCGTTATCAGCAAAGCGGGTTAAAATTTTGCAAACATATTTAAAAATTGCACATTTTCTTCGCCCGGATGTAAATTTTGCTAGGACGAATGTTTCAGGCTCTAATAATAATTGTATACTAGGTGCTATATATGCACGTTTCTCTAAAACACTCTCTTCTTCCTCGGAATCAGAAGTGCTTCTGGTTCCAACGCTTTTTCCTGGAATAACGGTAAGTCTTTGTTTCTTGCGTCTTACTCTTTCATTATTTTCAGTTCCATACCTTTTCTCTCGTAATAACTCACTCAATGAATCGTTCATTTCCTGCTCGGGGTTGTGATTAATATCTGGAACTTTGTTTAAAACTTTGTGTGGGTTAAAAGGAAATATTCCAGTGGCGTAAAAGCCATTTATGATGTTCCTTTTCACACCAGCTTCTTGATCTCCTGGCTTATTCTTACTTTGAGCCTGAACTGTATCCATTTTTTCTATTGCCGATTTTAATAATGACGGAAAAACATCCTTTGCAATTCCAGAAGATTTGTTCTTTAATTTGTAGGTGGTTAAAATGTTGCGCCATGCTACCTTGAACGGTTTAAAAAATGCCACATCGAGGGGTTGGCAAATATGCGTAGAGTGTGGTACAAGGCACACAAATGATATGTCGTTTTCTTCACATTGGGCAAGAACTCGTTCATTGAAGTGAGAAGCTAGATTGTCGCCAATAAGGACTTTTTTACCTTCCAACCGCTTGGCGTGCGGAAGAAATGATGCACTGAACCAATCTTCAAACGTAACAGCGTCCATCCATCCATGCGAAGTTCTATTAAAACGGCAACCCTGCGAACAGCAAGGCTTGGCACAGCAAGGATATCCATTAATTCCGCCTTCTTTCCATGTATTGTATAAGTGTTCGCTTTTGTAAATGACATAAGGTGGTAGCAGAGTCCCGTCGGCAGCGCCACATATCATTATTGATGTACAGCTCTTTGAGTGATTAACGATGTTCTCTGGATATTTAACACCGCGTCTATAAACCAGTTTTCTACTTCCTGGATCATCACCAACATTTGTTTCGTCATAGTTAAATATGTTACTTGAGGGAACATCCCTTAAAGTTTCCTCTAAATTGCTAAAATATGTTGTCAAGGTTTCTCTAGAAATTTTAGCTCTGGCAATTTTTATATTTCCAGCAACTCGTTGGGAAACCTCATCTTTGTGACGATCTAGTAAACTCAAGGCCCAGTCTTTTCCAGGCAGATTGTTTTGAAATTTGTCTATTTTTCGACCTTTCCCATCCAGGTACTTTTTTGCGAGCATTCTAATCTCCAGGAGATCAAGAGGAAATCCCCAATCTGCGCACTTTAAGGCTGCTCCAAGAATAGCTTTTTCTTCTAAGTTTGTAAAAACTGGCTGGCCACCGGTTTTTTGTATGTGTTTTCCATGGAATTTATTGTGCAAAGTTCCATAGGGAATTTTGTATTGTTCGGAAGCTGCTTTTATTGAAAGTTCTGCGTCTGCTATTTTTTTTACTGCCTCGTTCAGTTGGTCTTCCGTGTAATCTTTATAGGATCGTGCGCCTGGCGTACGCACATATTTTCTCACCATCTGAAAAAAAAAACAGATTTACTAGCAAGATAAAAATTTTAAGAGCAAAGCCACCCAATAAACAAAAAAGTCTGGATTACGTCTGGCGGGGCGAGTTTGATAAATATCAATCACGCCCCACCAACTGTATCAAACTCGCCCCGCTTCAAACAAACGGAATTTTAAAAAGAACCTGTACGTGTAACCTCACTTTTTAAACAATTTAAGAAGCACAAATAACGATGTTTTAGTGTAAACAACTCAAAATTACTGTTTTGTTAACACTTACCGTGGACGTCTAGAAGTTATACAGGTCACAGTTTTGCCATAAAACAGGGATTATTAGAAAAATTATAGAAAAACACGTTTTTATCTGGATTTTAAGATCACACCATGCGCGAAGGGTTACATTCGGCTGTCTACTGACCTTAAGTTGCGGCGGCGGATTTGAGAAATAACTAGGCGCAGCGGAAAATCACCAACAGCATGTCGGTGAAGTTAATATCAATCTCGCCTCCAGAAATCTATGTCGCCCCACTTTACGGTACTTTCTTTTTATTATTTATTCGCATTTAACAATTTTTTTCAATTAGTTTTTTTTATTTGATCTGGTCAGGGAATGGGGGCGAAATAGCTAGGCTAAATAGAAAAAAATGTGTTCTCCGTAAATAAATTGCATAAAACGTATTTTTATGGGTTTATGGGTATAGAGATTATTCCAATGGTAACCTTGATAATATATTTACTTTGCAATTACACAGAAGGGCAAAGAAAGGGGATAAAAATTGAAAGTTTCGTTGAAAGATCGAGCAGGTAATATGTCATTTTGGAGGTTATCGGGTATATATATTTCAGTTTTAAAACTTATTTGATTTTGAGAGGTTGAGGTAAATAGTGGCTAAAAGTCAAATACTTCGCAAAAAATTGAATCGTTCAGAGAGGTATTTGAATTTGCATATTGCATATTTTAAATTTCAAATCACTCTGATGAGATAGACAGACGGATCGATGGAATTGATAAAACATACTTTTTGGCATCTAGGGAAGCTAAAATCTTAAAATATGTAAAACCTGAGAGACAGATTTTTTCACGGTTACAAATATTTTATTCGGCCGCTATTTTGTTCTACCATCTTGAATTAGAACCACATTTTTAGTAGCTTATACTACAGTTAGTTATGGCACACAATTTGAAATTAGTGCACTAAGTAAAGTGGATTTTTAAACATTTTATTAAGCCGCCATTTTGTTCCGCCATCTTGTATTCGTAAGAAATTTACCGATTGCTTTCTACATAATACTTCATTTTTGTACAAAATTTGAGATAAGTTGGATCACCGGTTTTTTAATAATTTTTTTAACATTTTACTAGGACGCCATTTTGTTTTGACATATTGGATTTTTACCAAAATATCACCAGGTCATCCCCATATAACTCTTAATTTTTGACTAAAATTTGAGGTTGATCTGATAAGTAGTTTTTATGCTATGCCGCGAACTGACATACAGACAGACAAGCCGACGGAATTGATAAATCCACAACTTTAGTAGTTCTTCTCTATACCACAATTAGTTATGGCACACAATTTGAAAATGTAAGATTCATGCCAAAATGTTATCAGTTGTTTTCTATATAATACTTGGTTTTTGTGAAAAGTTTTAGGCAAATTGGGTACAGTCTGGCAACTGAATGAACCTGGATAGAAAGAATGCGGGCAAAAAACTTCCTTCCGTTTTTCCATATAAGTGGTCCGTTCAAAATATATATTAGTATATATAAGTAAGTATAAATAGTAAAAATATATTGATCGGTATCGATAACATATCAGCCAAGATTTCCCAAACTCCGGCCCGTTCAATAAGCAGTCATTATCAGAGAGAGATAGCCGTGGTCGGCGCGGATGGCGTAGAAAAGACGAAGATAAAAGATCGTTATTCGAGGCTTGGTTTGAGTTATGAACGAGCCGGGGTCTGATGTCCGATTTTCTGATCAGTGGTGTCACCAAAATAAGAAAAATTAATTACTAATTAATATTTATAATACCGGCTTAAGTTTTATTTGTGTATGTGGGTATTGCCTGTTTTTTTTATTTTCTTGTGTGTATAATTAGTAATAATCATGGCCATTTGGAGAACTTGGGAAAATACTTGCAATAACGTGGAACTTGTAGAACTTGTGGTTGAAGACTTTTTTCACAAAGATATAGAAGAGCACGCACGAAAGGTGATAAAAAAAAATTAAATATTTACACCCATTTCCAGAAATTGTTTGAAATATTTTATGGGGGGAGAAGTTTTTTCGCCGTTCCAATTGACGTTAAATAAAAAAATTTCTTGTTAAACTCTGTTTTATTAATAAGGATTAATTAGTTGTTTTGTTAATTTTACTTGTTAGTTAATTATTTCCGATTGTTTAGTTATTTTATATTGAATGATAGACTCGACTTGCTTCTTGGTGCAATTCTTTAGTTTTAATTAATGAATATAGTGAGTATATACATGCAAATTTCATACCAATTTAAATCTTTTTTTAATTATTTCTTGAAGCTTATATATTCCTTACAATAATTAAATTTCTTTTTGAATTATGGAAAGAAATATCTTTTTAAAGAGAAAACCTCTTGCTGGCCAGTCCAGAGAAATTATCGCCACTGTTTATAGAGTTTGCAATAAGGAAGCGAGAAGTAATAATTTTAAATTACCTAAAGGAAATTCGATCGCGTTGCTCTATATACTGGGGTTTCTCAAGACACCGTGTGCAAAATTCACAAAGAAGATGAGGAGAGGCAAAGGGAAGGTCCAGGTGAGATGCACTCACTACCACCCAACAAGAAAACCCGTTTGTCTCTCAAAAAGGAGGCAAACAATAAACAAGTTTTATTTAAAACTAAAAACTGCGCCTACACTCAGAAAGCTTCTCCTTAAATTGCGAGAAATAATGGATTTCCCTTATAGTCGCGAAACATTAAGGATGTTGTTGAAGGCCAATGGCTTTTTTTTCGTAAGTGACAAAATAAACGAAAAATTCTGTTGGAGAGACCCGAAGTTTTACATTGGCGCTATAAATATACAAGAGCAATTCGAAATTATAGAGAGGAGGGTCGTAACATAGTTTACATTGATGAGACATGAGTCGATAATGATTTAACTTTTTGGAAATGTTGGCAAAGCAATGACGTATTTGGAATAGTAAGCAATATTAGGGCAAGTGGTGAGTGTTTGGAATTGAATATATTTAATTTATTTATAATGTGATAACGATTATAATAATTTATTACTTGTGTTCATGTACTGGGTGTTCAATTAAAAATGGCTCTCGTCGACATCATGAAAAGTATTTTCCATTTCTGTTATACCCCTAGCGGCAATTCTTTGAATTTAAAAATATTTTCCAATGATTTGTCGTGGCCGCTTTCACCAAGAAAGTACAAAAAATTACCGCTACAGAACGTAGCAGCAAAGGAAATAATTTCTTTTCTATGATATCGCCGATGGCCATTATTGTTGGAACACCCTGTACAAAGTGGTAAAGTTTTCTAACGAAATTTATATATATTTTCAATCAAATTTTTACTTTCCTTTGTCAAAAAATATATATACGTGAGAACTCGAAAATATAACAAAAATAATTTATTTTGAAATGGAATACCATGTATACTTTTCAATTTCAAAGAAATCGCTTTCTCTTTCTTCTAAATATACCCGTTGATATATTTATCTTCGAAGATGACTGAGTGAATCGACAAAAACCTTGTCATAAATATCAATGTGCTAGAGAGAGATTTGATTTTTACACCAATCAATAGAGCAAAAAAATAGTCGTTTTTTGCCAAAAATACTAACCAGAATCCGAGTGCGCCATCACACACAAGATAGTCCATAGTAATATTCATTTATGTTTCCCACTCGCGACTAGGTATCGACTTAGTTTATAAACAATTTAATGCAAAAAAATCCTATTTTTTTCGTTTTTGTAATCTAAAGTTTGTAATGTAAAGTAATCTTGATGGTATAACGACATCAATAGTAGAGAATGAACTTTCAAATAATATAATGTCATCGCCGACTTAATCGGATCATTAGAACGGGAGAAAAAGCTGAAAAATCTGAAAAATTAGGCTTTTTCCAAAAATGCATGTCCTTATTTTTTGAAGATGTGGTGGAAGCCTTTGATGAAATAATAGTCATTGTTAAGTACTTTATGCACACCAAAACCAGGCTTGGTGAAAATAATAGTTTTTGAACAATTGCGCCTTGAACCAAAATGTTATGGGCTTATTCCTGTGTAACACTCGAATGTTGTGCCGAATTTTAGATACATTGTTAATTACATTTTTAGCAATATACTTTTTAGCAATTCACTAGGCCACCATTTTGTTCCGCCGTATTGGAATTTTACCAAAATATTATCAGGTTACTGTCATGCAATCCTTAATTTTTGACAAAAATTTAAACTTAATATAGCAAGTAGTTTTTTAGCTATGCCGCAAATTAACAAAGAGACAAACAGACAGACAGATCAAAAGAAACTCTATTTTTTTGGGACCTAGGGACGCTAGAATAGGAAGATACGTAAAATATTGATTTTTTCCATGTTTATAAATGTTGTAGTTAACCGCCATTTTGTTTTGCCCTCTTGAAATCGTACCAAAATTGTACAAGCTCCTCTCTATACAACAATTATTTCTGGAGCAAAATTTGAAATCAATCTATAAAATAGTCTTTTCGGGCCGAATTGTGAAATTATTTATTGAGCCGCCATTTTGTTTCGCCATCTTAAATTCAAACCAAAATTTATCAGCTAATTTCCACATAATCTTAGTATCTCTTAGTAATAATATTTCACTAGACCGCCATTTTGTTTCACCGTAATGGATTTTCACCAAAATTTTACCGTTTTATCCTCCTATGATCTATGGTTTTTGACCAAATCTTAAAGATAGTGGATAAATAGTTTTTGAGCTATGCCACATACAGATAGACAGACCGACAGACAGACCGATGGAAATGGGAGAACATGTTTTTCGAGGTCTAGAGACCCAAAAATGTAAGGATCTGCCAAAATCTCGGTGGGTGATTTTTTTTTCATGATTACAATCTTCCCTTTTACGAGGGAAGTCCAAAAGTAATATTTATTGATATTATCATTATTATTATTATTATTAATAATAATCTGATTAAAATAACTTCGCACGCCTATGACACGGGAAGATTTTTGACGAGATTCTCCCCTGCCCCTTCAGGCGTTGATAAGGTTCATTCGCTTGTCACACTTTAAGTAGTTTTTTAGTAATATTTTTTTTTAACATTTCACTACGCCGCCATTTTGTTTGCCATAATCGATTTTTACCAATATATTACCAGGTCGTTATGATTGTTAATTTTTGACTAAAATTTGAAGTCAATCGGTTAAGTAGTTTTTTAGCTATGCCGAGAACAGACAGTTCAGCAGACAGACCGACGCAATTGAGAAAAAATGTTTATGTAGGGACCCTGAAACGTAAAGATCAGAAAAATTCTCGAAGGGTAATTTTTTCACGATTAGAGTACTTCTCTTTTACAAGGTAAGTAAAAACATTGAATAGAATAAAAAGACATTTTTATTCTACGGCATTGACACTGATCCGAGATCTCTGAACAAGTGCAGGCGACGCAAATATTTTAAAATATACCTTTTTTGTGGATTTTTGTTAAATCAACGTCTACAAAAATCTAGCCAATTGAATTACGGATATAGCCAATCAAAGTGCTTAAGTCTAATACTCCGCCCACAAATTTTATAAAGAGTCCATGTTGACTGTGTCAAAATACATTTATTTGATATAAGTGGTGTAGTAAATTGAGCGTACTCCAAATTTTTCGCTCTCTCAATTGACTTTAGATACACTATACTATACGAATCCTCAACTGATACACAGGGCAAGTCAAAAAATAGCAAACATTATTATCCAAGAATCTTTGAGACATTTTTCATTTGTTTCATTTGTCCTGAAAGATACAGGTATTAGCCAGCTACGAAAAACAATTGTTCAAAATCCATCTACTGGTTTAGAAGATATAAGACATTGAACTTGGGTCACAAATCAAGTGCGTCACTTTTTTAGAACTGAGTGTATTTTGTTTTCCAGATATCCCCCCACAGGAATAGATATTTCAAAAATATATATTTCAGATTCTCGGAAGAGAAAAAAAGGTTTCACATATTACTCTGTTTAATATTGTAGCCATGGAAACTAAAGTGTGTGGATTGAAAAGATGAAATTACAAGAATTCTGTTATCACATTTTAAAAAAATAAATTTCGAAAAACATTTGCGTTTCGAAATTATGTAGCTTCAAATTTTACCATAAATATTGTGTAGTGCACTTGATGTGTCCAGCAGTTTAGTTAAAGTCTGACGGACGGGCTACAAAAACTATGCAGGCAATAAATATTCATTGCGAATATTAAAGATGCCGAAGAGTTGAATAGACAGGCGAAACAACATTTCTCAGTATTTCTCAACAACACACAAAGCGAAGTGTTTTTATCCGTCTTACTGCCCGGTCCCCTCAACGTCGCCGCAGCCCAAGATCCGTGCGTCGGACTTTAGATGAAAATACTTCACAGTTCTGTCGTCACTCTTGCGATAATAGGTTAACTGTTACAATTTTAATAACATTTTTGTGATTTTAATTAACTTGATTATAGATATCAAAGGGTTCCCAATAATTATGATTGATTATGTTGATTATAGATACGAAAAGGATAATCGGACGGAATATTGAGGACGTTTACGTTCAACATTTCGTCACATTGGGAAACAAGGACCATTTCTTCATGCAAGTTAGGGATGATGGTCACAGCTCACCATGTATTATTTTGGATTCCGAAGTTGATTCTTCAAAAGCAGCGACTACGCCTGAAGATGTTGCCGCTGATATATTACAGTACATAAGAGAATGCGCAAAGGCTTTTTTAGGTAAGCGATTTTGTTATAGGATATGTAATAAAATATACGTTGCACATTATCCTAAAAGTTTACCTAAATTTTTCTACCCGAGTCGGAGCTTTTAGGAATACTTTCTTCACCGGGGAAATCAGATCGTTCACTCGTGGATAAAAAGCATGAACTTCTTCTGCAACTCGATGAAGGCCTTGGGTAAGACATGTAGCATGTATCATTTTATGGTACAATATTTGTAGTGTAGACCATTCATTGCTTTACACATGTATGGAGCAGCATCTGTAATTGCCACTACCACACTCTCATATTTAATATCACCGGGCCATAAAAGAGTGAGAGAGTCATAAAAAAATCCAGCAACAGTTGAATGATTTACATTGTCTAAGGTCTTTATTGTAAGTAAATATGATTTATCCCTTTCTGCTTCCACACCCAACACATCAAAAACAAAATTAGCAACACATCTCTGTTCCACATCAGTTGTTTCATCTAGTTACACCCATATAGTTTTATCTTCTACTTTTTCCATCAATTCGGTAACTGTCTTATTGTACCGGGTGGCCAACTAAGAATGGACGCCGACCATAACTCGCTAACCGTTAATCATATAACTTGGGGGAAAAAAAATTATTAGCTAAATCGACTAAGAGAAATCGCTGGAAAATATTTTGAAGTTCCGCATATGGCGCTAGGGGGCGCAACTGTTATGGTCAATCAGAAAAAGGGCTGTTTCTTAAAAAATATTCATGTAAAGGTATATTATAAATACTGCCATCGTAAAGAGTAGAAAAATTGTGATTTTTTTGTTAAGGATATTTTGCTCTATCTCGTAAAATGTAGTGGTGGGGGAAGGTCAAACATGTTTTTATTTAAATGTCAATAACTCCGTTATAAGTCAACGGAATTGAACAAACTAGGTCTCGTTTAAAAGAGCCCATCTTAACTAATAATCTGATGTAAAAAAAAATCCGATTTGATTTCGCCGTGGTAACTAGAGGGCGCTGATTGACATCACAACAATTATTACGCATTATTTTGAAAATTTTAAATAGCACGCTATATCTCTTTTAACACAATTTAATAGAGGAGGAAATTCTCAATAAGTCAGTGCAAATTTCAGCTTCAAAACTTTTTTCAAACCGGAAATATAAATAAAACAAATATTAGGGCGCTGGGTACGCAACATCTCCCTAATCTGTATGGACATAGCCTACATCACAATAATTCAGTAATAATACCACAGATAGTATTCAACGCAAATCGCTAAAAATTATACTAATGTTCTGAAATAACCACCAGGTGGCGCAGTAGGAGTCAATAAGTGCAATATTAAATTTTCATTATAATGGGAAATGAAAGCCATTTAAATGGAACGTGTGAAAGAAACGATAATAAAAATATAATTCAATTAATGCCGCCCTACATGTTCAAATTATCGGCCATCGTTTTCGATGCACTTATGCATCCTATCTCGCGTGGATAAAACTGCAGCCTCCAGTTCAGCAACTGAAATAGTATTTATACAGTCTCTTATTCGCTGAATCATATTTTCCCGTGTAGTGGGTCTGGTGGCAAAAACTAAATCTTTCACTCGACCCCATAAATAAAAATCTAAACACGTTAGGTCGGGTGACCTAGCTGGCCATGGAAGGGTGCCGCCTCGCCCTATCCATCGGCCAGGATAGTGGGCATCTAAAAATTCCCGAACGTTGACGGCGAAGTGCGCTGGACAACCATCGTGCTGGTATACCAATCGTTGTCGGACGTTCAGAGGTACGTCCTCCAACAAAATCGGCAATTCCTCCCTTAAAAATCTTAGATATCTCTCACCATTCAATGGATTATCGAAAAAAAATGGTCCGATAATTCGTCCGCCTAAAATCCCTGCCCAACAATTTACAGACCAACGGCCTTGGTGCTGGACTTCGCGCATCCAATGTGGATTTGTTCTGGACCAATAATGTGTATTGTGAAGATTGACACGTCCATCGCTCTGGAAGGTAGCCTCATCGGTCCACAATATTCGCCTCAGAAATTGCCGATCTTCCCTCATTACACCCAAAAGCCAGTGACAATGGTTTAGTCTGTGATCAATATCTGCAGCAGTCAATTCCTGATGCAGCACTAAGTGATATGGATGTAACCTAAAACAAGATGAAGATATTTAATTGATGTTCCAAGAAATTATTGGTTTTCTAGGCTTAAAGACCTATGTGACATCAGAATCATGACTTTTGTTAAAAAATATGTCCAGTTTATATTTGCAATGTCGTTGCTTACCTGTGCTCTTTGAGTATATTTTGAACAGTGGTTCGCGTTACTCCTAGGTCTAGCGCAATAATTCGAGTACTTAGTTGAGGATTAAACTCGATATACGCTAGCACATTAATTACATTCTCTTCGGTGCGTCCTCTGCGTTGTCTGCGGTATACGGGAATATGCACGTTTCCAGTGGTTCGCAAACGTTGGATCACTCGAAGAAAAACCTTTTTACTTGGGTGGCGTCTCTGCGGATATTCCTGCGCATATACTCTTGCAGCAACCGTAGCATTTCTCAAACATTCAAAATAAACACCTATCATGTCGAATAGTTCTTGATTTGTATAAATCATTTTGTTCTTAACACAACGCAACATGAACAATAACAAATCTTGAACAAGAAAAATGAACTACAACAATAACATGAACAACAGCAACTAGAAAAACTCAAAAAACACGAAAATCTCGGACAAAAACGCGAAATGATAGCAATACTATTAGGAAATTCAAGAACGATAAATAGCAACTAGGTAAAAGGCACTGACAAGAAACTATTGTTTATTTTTTGACGTATTACTTTCAATTTTGTTTTCACAGCCTACTATTTTTTTTGCTTGATGTAGCAGAAAATTGCTAAGGAATTATTATTTATCTATGTTTTTAGTTTATTGTTATTCTTGTGCATAAATTGTCGATTTTAAGAAAGACGGAGATTTGCAACGGTCGAATATATTAGGATTTTTCTTATTTATTACCTTATAATATCTAACTTACTGAAAATAGAGTAAACTACAAAAAAATATAGAGAAAAGTAAAATTGCGAGTAAAACTATGCTTATTAACGTCTACTGCGCCACCTGGTGGTTATTTCAGAACATTAGTATAATTTTTAGCGATTTGCGTTGAATATTATCTGTGGTATTATTACTGAATTATTGTGATGTAGGCTATGTCCATACAGATTAGGGAGATGTTGCGTACCCAGCGCCCTAATATTTGTTTTATTTATATTTCCGGTTTGAAAAAAGCTAGGAAGCTGAAATTTGCACTGACTTATTGAGAATTTCCTCCTCTATTAAATTGTGTTAAAAGAGATATAGCGTGCTATTTAAAATTTTCAAAATAATGCGTAATAATTGTTGTGATGTCAATCAGCGCCCTCTAGTTACCACGGCGAAATCAAATCGGATTTTTTTTTACATCAGATTATTAGTTAAGATGGGCTCTTTTAAACGAGACCTAGTTTGTTCAATTCCGTTGACTTATAACGGAGTTATTGACATTTAAATAAAAACATGTTTGACCTTCCCCCACCACTACATTTTACGAGATAGAGCAAAATATCCTTAACAAAAAAATCACAATTTTTCTACTCTTTACGATGGCAGTATTTATAATATACCTTTACATGAATATTTTTTAAGAAACAGCCCTTTTTCTGATTGACCATAACAGTTGCGCCCCCTAGCGGCCATATGCGGAACTTCAAAATATTTTCCAGCGATTTCTCTTAGTCGATTTAGCTAATAATTTTTTTTCCCCCAAGTTATATGATTAACGGTTAGCGAGTTATGGCCGGCGTCCATTCTTAGTTGGCCACCCCGTACAAATCTGGAACATAGTTTTTACATAACGTGGATTCATCTGGAAATGATGTCTTTCTGTACTGCTCTAAAAATGACTTCAAGGCAGGATTACTTAATTTATTCAGTGGAATATCCGCAGTAATAAACGCCTTGCACAAATCCTCATTGAACTTTGATCGTTTGGGTCCCGGTCCTGGTGAAAATGCTCTGGTGATTAAAACTTGTTTCTGAGCACACTTTTTACTTTTTTGGATCTGATGCTTTTTAGTTCCTATGTGTGGTGTTACTTGGAATTTCTTGTTCGCAGTAACAGGAACATCACAATATTTACAAAACAGTACAAAACCGTCAGTCGTAAAATTAGGAAAATCTTTCACGAATTGATTTAATACCGCACTTAAAGAACGCTTTTCTTTCGGCATATTGGACAATGTTCACGCCACAATGTGTAAACTAAACTGAATTGAAAAATTATTTCTAACAGTCTTAAAATGTGCGTATTTTTGATTATAAATCCGTGGTAAATCCATGGTTTTTAAAGCACAGATGTTTTATTGGGTACCTATAACAATTTTAAGAAAAGATGGGTAAAACCCTTGGCCTGCCAGCAACTAGACATTTTTTATTATTTTATTATTATGAATTATATTTGAAATACATCAAATTTGTCTTGGGAAATAAAAATATATTTAGAAAAATTAGAATATATCCATTTTTCTTGTAAGAACTGGAAAATATGCATTTAAATAGAAAAATTGCCAAAATATGGATTTGCATATGCTTTCATCTAAATGCATATATATCTTAAGCCTAATCAATATATTTGTCCTTAGTTTTAGCTATTGTTTCCAACCAGCCCACCCCACACATAGGTATGCGTATAAGTTAAGAATCACCCTGTATAATGCCTAACAGGTTTTAATAAATTTAATAATGTCAATAATAGATATTTACTTTTTTGTAAAAATATTTTATACTAGTGTTGATCTTGCGCAAAATGTTACTTTGCTTTAAAAATCAACTTTATTGTCTTCCAATAACACAGGCCAACACACATTTTGGTGCCTGCGATTTTTTAACTGTTCCTGGGTAATTTTTGAATGCAGAATGTAAAAAAGTTCTCAGATTTTGTCTATCAGATCTAGTTTAAAAAAAAATTATGTATATATTTTACGTTATAACTGTTATAATATATAATATTACTATTGCCAGTTAAAAAAACAAAGACACATGGATTTAAGTATTTATTGCAAAAACTTAATTTGCATAATTACGTTAGTCACTAATCACAAAAATTTTCTGTTATACGACTTTCTAGAATGGAGTTTACTAAGGCAGTCTCGCTGAAGGCTCCAGCAGTAGTCCGCCATCATGTGGCTATCCCATCGTCATTGATAACGATCTTCCATAGTTTTAATATCCTGATGGAATCTTTCCCCCTGTTCTTCACTACAATCACCTAAGTTTTCTGGAAAACGATCTAGATGGCTGTGGAGGTAGTGAACTTTTATACTTATGTTACAGCCGAGAATATTAAAATTTGAAAGCATAGTTTCCCTTAATTCTACGTAATTCTCTGCTTTATGACTGCCAAGAAAATTTTGTACTACTTGAACAAATGAACACCAAGCGTTAGATTCAGTCTCGTTCATTAATGTAGTGAATTGTGGATCTTTAACAAGTTGCCTTATTTGAGGACCATCAAATATACCAGCTTTTAGTTTTTCCGTGCTAATGCCAGGAAATTTACGTGACAAATACCCAAAACAATTTCCATCTCGATTTAAAGCCTTCACAAATTGCTTCATTAGGCCTAGCTTGATATGCAAGGGCGGAAGTAAGATTTTTTCTCTTGAAACCAAAGGTTCGTTGATTACGTTTTGTTTTCCTTGAATCATGACATCTCTTGAAGGCCAATTTTTGTTAACCCAGCGCTCATTTTTAGCTCTGCTGTCCCAAAGGCACAAAAAACAAGGATATTTTGTATAACCCTTTTGCTCTCCAAGGAGGAAGTTAACCATTTTTAAATCAACACAAATTGCCCACTGATGTTCTTCGTATTTAATTTTTCTCAAAACTAATGCAATTGTTTCATATTCTTCCTTCATGGCAGTAGAATGACCAATAGGAATTGAACCATATTTGTTACAGTTACGTTTTGAACTGTCAATAAAAAAGGCGCCAATCATCTGGAGTGTATTCAGGCAAACCCATTTTTTCTAAGAGCCCTTTTATATTGTTACAGAATACCAAATCATTTTCCTGAGCGAAAAAAGGCAGCAGATCCTTATCTCTTTTACGATAAAATGTAATATTAGTACCTGGACAAAGTAGATTTTTTTCTTTTAATCTGGATGCAAGTAATTCAGCGGATTCCTTTGAGAGATTCAGGTCTCTTATAAGATCGTTTAGTTCTTCTTGATTGAAACACTGCGGAGTTGCTAAATCTGCTGCTGTCGTTTTCTGATTGAATTCTTTGAACTTCATCAGACGTTGATGTTTCTATATCCTCCTTCTGTAAGTTCGGGTAGACTGCTGAATGATGGAATGGATATCCATTTGGTTAATTAGATTCTGGGAAATTTCTATTTTGACGATTAAGTACATATTTATCTCTTTATTTGTTGTCCTTTATCAGAAAAAAATATCAATTAACCTGTAACCTGTATCTCAAAAACTAGAGCTGACAGAAAAAATCTGGTGGCATTTTTGGAATCAGCACATTAAATTTTTGTTTTCCTTTTGTTACCCTGTGTAATTAATACACAGATAACTAATACTTAAAGGTAATCAAAAAAAAAGGTAAACTCCTCCCATAAAACGTATTTAGAAATATACTCGGTAATTTTGAGTACTTGGGTATTGAATACTTGTAATTGTACCCTACTCGAGTAGTGAGCCAAGTACCCGAGTACATTTTGCCTGTACTCGGAACAGCTCTGGTTTCCGGTTACTATTTTTGGCAACAAATCGCTGGTTTTTTGCTCTACTGGTTGGCCTACTAACAGTCAGAACATCTTTGACGTTCCTATTTTGGATTTTTATATTACTGCAGTTTTATTCTCCACTTTAGTAATTTTTTCAGCCTTCAAAAACGTTTATAGTCCTCAAATAAAGGAAAACAATACTGATTATTCACCCTAAATTGTTACTTGGCATAGGCATAATGTATCTTTCTATGTACTTAATTTATGATTATAGGAACGGAAATTTACGAAGCTGTAATATCAGTACCGGCGTACTTTAGCTACGCGCAACGTGCAGCCACCATACGGGCAGCCGAAAAAGTAGGATTCCAGGTTCTGAAGCTGATCACTGAGCCGGTGGCTGCAGCTATCCACTACACCTACAGCAAGTTCGAAGACGATCAACAACTGCTGATACTTGATCTAGGAGGAGGCACCTTAGATATATCGATAATCAAGTGTACAAGAGACAAATTCGAGGTCAAATCGATAGAAGGTGATATGTTTCTTGGCGGAAGGGACTTCGACTATATCGTCTTCGATTACTTGAGGAGTGAGGTTGGAAAAAGGTATATATTAGAAACCTATTTATATTAAACATTTACGGAATGAGTTATAATACAATATATCCAGAATTTTAATTGACGAACTCTTCTACACATAGAAATATTTAAAAAAAAATTGCTTCGTTTACAAGACATAGATAAAAAATTTTTATCGTTTTAAGTTTTCTGTTATGTTTCTTATACCTAAATTCAACTGTTTTCGAGAAAAAGGCTGACTCTTTAAAGCCCTGTGACACTCAAACGACTTACATTGAAACAAAATGGATTGCACTTTTCTATCTTAGTTCTTAGTTATCTATTTCTTGACACCAATTTCTACTTTGACAGCAAATGCCAAATTTTGACACCTCCTGTCAAAACGGAAATTGGTGTGGGGAAATAGATAATTAAAAACTGGGACAGGAAAGTAATAGTTATTTATACTATAAGGGATGTAAGTAACATTTACCAGTCGAGGACGAGTTTGCGCCCAAGCGATAGCGAGGGCTGGCAAAAAAATTCGAGACTGGTTAATGTATTTACGTCCCATATAGTATAAAACATTTTTCCCCCTCCCTGTATTATATATTTACAAGAAAATGCTGGATATATTTTTAGTTTTTCATTATCATTAAATTATGAAGGCATTCTCCGTTGCCATTATGAAGGCAGTTTTTATTTTATAACAAAAGTGACAATTCAAAAAAAGTTGAAGAAGTCGAATTGTTTCATTCTGTGGGGACAAAATGGATGTTTCAGACATAGAATAATCAGCGAATAGTGCTTGTTTATCTCTACTACCGGAAAAGTCGAAAAAAAGGTATGAAGCAGCATATAAATCCTTTAAGAATTGGTGCCAAAGCAAGACGGCTACTGCAATCTCAGAAACCTTGTTTTTGGCATATTTTCCACGAAAAAAGTGCTATATTGAAGTCCCCATCAAGCTTATGGTGTGAGTATTCGATGTTGATGTCCACCCTTTTTATAGAGGAATCCAAAACTTCGAGCATTTTTGAAAAGAAAAAATGATGCTTATAGACCCAAAAAAACGAATGTGTTTAACAGGGAAGATGTGAATAAGTTCATTCTTGAAGCCCCCGATGATATATACTTATTGATGAAGGTCGTAATGGTAATGTTGAGTTGCTGGAGCGTGCCGTTCTAATAAACTCTGTGAAATGAAAATGGATAATATTAAAATAAGTCAAGAAGTCATAATTGTGATTATTCCTGAGACTCCAAAAATGGAATGTCACGTACATTTACAGTAACAAAAAGTGACGACACTCAGGTTTGTCATTTCAAAATAATTCAAAAGTACATTGATACAAGATCCCACATGACGACTATTAATCCGCGTTTCTTTATGTGATATGAAAATGGAAAGTGCTTAAACCAGCCTGTCGGGAAAAATACGTTTTCGTCAATTCCAAGTAAAATTGCGAAATTTCTAAAGTTTTAGAACTTCAAAATGTATACTGGACACTCTTTTAGAATTACGTCGGCAACTTTATAAGCAAATACAGGAGTTGATGTATTAGCTATCAAGCGACATGGTGGATGGAAATCAGCTACTATTGCAGAAAGTTACATAGCTGAGAGCCTCAATAATAAAAAGGAAATAGCGAATAAAATTTTGTATTATATATATATATATATATATATATATACACACACATATATATATATATATATATATATATATATATATATATATACATACAGTGTGTCCGAAATTGGTTATGACAGTATTGGAAGGAAACCGTGATAGTTACAAAAACGTTTAAATGGAGAAAGTTTTAGACAATTATGTTTGTAATTTAACGCCGTTTTGCCAAATTTTTTTAGTTTTTGAGATATTTTGAAAAAACCAAAAAATAATTGTAAAAAGTTATAATTTATTTATTTATGAAAATTTTCAAAATATGTAAGAACATTATTCAACTTTTTTAATATCACCTATTAAGTTTTTACATATGTTTGATGAAATCATCAATTTTATTTTTTCTTATGGCCGCTGTGTTCGATTTTAACAGTTTTGCAAAAGATATTTCTTTAGCTTTTAACTCACACTTTGTAATTAGGTTATTCTAAAGGTGCAAAAAGCAGTGAGGAAATATTTAAACGTTTTTTGGAATTATCAAAGTAAAAAGTTAAAAATTAATAGTGTTAAATAGCAATATATTGTAATTTAACATACAGTTCTACAAAAAATGTTAACCCGCATATAACACTAACATCTTTGCCCAAGTAGGCAGTTGAAATAAGACTGTTTAAACAGAAATCGATATAACATTAAAATTATTCAAATAGCAATATTTTTAAATTGGACATTAAATTCTGCATAAAATCAGTAAGTTCTACTCAGTAACATTAATACTATGTATGCACATAAGTTACCTTCGACAGAACATTTGTCACACAGAAGCTTGCTAGGGTTACAATTTTAAGAATCAACAGAAAATATGCAAATATGACAAGGAATGGAATAGGCAAATATTAGAATATTTTAATGAAAATCTGGTTTTTTCCATAAGAAGAATTGAAACAGAACTTCACATGCTGAAGTCAACCGTTCATGGCGATTTAAAAGGGAACCTTACAAAAGTAACAGAAAAATATAAACCTACTCAAAAAAAAATTAAAAAATGTTGCGTTTTTTGCTGCTTACATTTCTTTCAACTGTTCTGATTCGTTGAATCACTCAAACATATATTTTCTAGAATAGGGTTCGCTGCATCAAGAACTTCTATTTTCTGGAAGATTTCATTTTTGCACATAAAAATCGTGATTTACAGCCAGCGGATATCATTGATCACCAAAAGTTGTTGTTAAAAAGGTTTGTACATCCCTGCTGTTATATCCAGGACAACCGTCTTGCTGAAACCACAAGCTATTAAATACCTGCCATACTTTTGATTCTGTAACATGGCAAGGTATCTTGGGCCTGTCAGTGTCTGATCAAAAATAAAGGGACCTCGATTTCCTAAAAGTAATGGAAAATATTGAATTATAAGCAATTCAATTAGACTATGTTTTCCAAAAATTTAAAATCAAATCGCTCTTGCAGCCTGCGTGGATGCGTAGTTGCGGATTTTCAATAGCCCAATAATGGTATTTTTTTCTTAAAAATGCAGTTTGTAAAATAGTCTCATCTGACCAAAGTTGTTGCAAAAAGCAATTTTCACCTATTGATATACCAATTACAAAAAACAATTTTTTTCGAAATCACTTAAACATTGATATTTAGTTACTTTTAAGACGCCATGAACGGTAGATTTTGGAATTTGAAGTTCTGTTTCGGTCACTCAATGAAGTCGGATTTTCATTAAAATATTCTGATTTGCCTAACATCGTTGTCTTTTGCATACTTCTTTGGCGAATCTTATTAAAACTGCCAAACTCAAGCAAGTTTCTAACCAGCGTTTGAAAATAATCTGCCAAGGCGTCTTTGATAGTGTCAAAATGCACATCCATGGCCCTGTTTGCATTTCTTTCATTTTTAATATAACATTAACATATCAAACATTTCTTCCATTAGAAAAGTTTAACGCCATTGATTGGATCAAATCAAATTTAAACGTTGCATTTTTCAACAGATCAAAAGCATTCTATTAGTTTCAAAACCAGGTTGTTGAGCAAAGATGTTAGTGTTATTTGGGGCTGGTCATTTGAACATTTATCATTGTGCAATGTTATTTAGCTTTTACTATTTTTTTTAAACTGGATGTTGAATTATCTTGTTTTAATTTTTAATTTTTTACTTCCAAAAAATGTTTAAATTATTTGCACCTTTAGTAATAACCTAATTACAAAGTGTGATACACCGTTGAAAAGCTAAAGAAATACTCTTTTCAAAACTGTTAAAATCGAACACAGCAGCCATAACAAAATTGATGATGGTTCTAGAAAATCGATATATATATATATATATATATATATATATATATATATATATATATATATATATATATATATATAAACATATATATATACAAAATATATATATATATATATATATATATATATATATATATATATATATATATATATATATAGCAATTGCCTTCTTCTTAACATAACTAAATGTAAAATGCTCTGATTTTATAGGTGCAATAGTCCCATTGATTCCACATACTTTAAAAACCATGTAAGTCTAGAAGTTGTTACTTCTTTCGATGATTTGGGTGTTATTTTTGACGAAAAACTGACTTTTAATGTGCACATTGACAACATAGTATTTAAGGGTTTCAGATTTCTCTGAAACCAAAAAACATGTATAAAAAACACAGATATATACATATTTTAATAAAAACCTAGCTTTTTGTAAAAAGACCAGCCTTTTTTTTTAAATAATTAATTGTATTTATATAGAAACCAATACTTACGATTAGGTGTATGCCAGAAAAATGTTCATTTCTTTAATATTTGATTTATTAGTTTGATCGGGTAATTATTTTTAATCAAACAACTTTTAGTTTAGATTATTTACTCTGTTTTTATACATGTTTTGATTTTACAAATATTTATAAAAACACAGATCTTCAAAGTTTATGACTTTGTTGTTGCCCTAACCCAACCAAACCTACCACTCATTATACTCGAGGTCACTAAAAACGAGAATATAAACTTATCTTGGTTTCAGAATCTTGAGGAAGAACATTTAATATTCGAAACGTCGGCATATTAAAAATGGTGTTTTATTAAACTTCACTTAGATCCTACCGACCCATTAACTAACAAAATCTATAAGATCATTATCATTAAAAAAATTATAATATCTATGAGTCTGGTTCTACTTCGGATCACCTCATTACGGATATTATCTCTGAGTGATATTTTTAGAATTTATTCGGCGCTTTTCTTCAAAAGGGTAATAGTTTCTAACATGTGTGTAATCACAGAAAGAATACATCTGAAGTTAAGTGGGTGTTCTCGTTTTTGAAAATTAGTTCCAGGCTTCCAAAAGCTGCCCACATTAGGCCTATTCTTCTAGTTATCTCTGAGGACTGATTTTGTTTCCGTAGTCTTATGTTGTGCTCTCTAGGTATAAATATGCATCCAACGCCGCACTCAACGTTCTCTTGGGCTTCCCAGAACTTCCGATATGGACAAAGAGGGAAGCCATAGCGTCGTGCAAAAGGATGGACGAGTGCGGAATTTGGTATAAAAAGCCAACAGGTCAGTAGTCTCAGGCTCTCCAGGCCTTTTGAAATTAAAATTCAAACAAGGGGATCAATGCAAGGAGAATAGGACACCCGATCAAGTTGATGTTCAATCGTGGTATACAGACGGTCCATCGGTGGATAGCCAGTTCAGGGTCAGCCGGCGGCGCCGGAATATACTGGTCGGATTATGGTGTCGGAGAGGCAGAGGAGGAGGATCCCTATCATCTTGTTGGCACGTGTGAAAGGTGGGCAAGACTACGAGGGAATACCTTAGGCGTCGAGGCCATCTGCAAGGAAGAATTACAACATCTCGACTGGGGCAACCTTCATTAGACGGACTTCGTAGAGGTGCGGAGTGAGGAGGGTAGAACCGGAGTTAACGAAAAGAGCATTTTGGATCTAGTTGCCGGGCTTGTTTCTCCATAATACTACTACTTCTAGCTCGATCTTTCTTTATTAAGCTCTATAAGCAGTTGTTATGTTATGTTATGTTGGGGATCGATATAATATCATCCGCAACGCGTAAGTTGTTGAAATATGAGCCATCGATTTTAATACCCATGTTTACCAAATTAAGTTCTTTGCAGACAGACATACATACAGTGTAACCCCAAAATTTAGAAAATCCCATTACAACAAAAACTGAATAAACCCAATAGTAAGATCATTTAAACTTAATTTTATTTTTTAGATATGGACAATCGCTTGTCGATTCTAACACCAAAAAAGGGCTCAGGTTATTAAGGCGTCTACAGAACTGCGCGGTTAGCTACAAACATGCGCTTTCCACAGTCGAAGAATTTAGCAAACGATTTACCATAGCAGAAACTGAAGATGACTGTGAGATCTTGATGACAAGGGAAACATTCGAAGAACTGTCCGAAACGCTTTTTCAACGTGTTATTAATAAGGTTTAGTTATTTTATTTATATATTTATTTACACTATCCCACAGGGCAATAGCCCCTATTATTGGGCAAGATACAAAACAATGTTAAGTTATACAGAAAAAAATGTCCAACAGTATTAACTAATTATCAAATATCTAATACATATATTTGTGTGGCTTGGTCGAAAAAGTACAAATTTATAAATTTAGTTAGTGGGCCTATGTCATTAAATGAAACATTCTCTTGTTAAAGAAAATGATCCTGTCGAGTAATTGTATGTGAAAAAAAGTTTAAAGCCTAAAGTGTTCTATGTAGTTCTATATACAGGGTCTTCCATTGAGGAGGAAAAACGGACTTCCCCGTATTTCTCCACTAATTCAAAATAGCCAATCGATGTATTTTAGGTCGGAGAATTTGAAAATCGTAACAAAAAAACAATTGAATGAGAGTTAAAAATCTTACGGCAAACAGGTTGTGTTTTTCAAATAGAACACCCTATATATTATTACATTTTTGGATTCTATGGTTAATTCTAAGTGTTTTTTAATAAAGGTACTATATATATATATATATATATATATATATATATATATATATATATATATATATCTATCTATCTTCAACCGTTTTTGCTTTATTGATATTTGAAAAATTACATGTTTGCTTCTTTGAGCCGTCATAGCACCTGAACGGTTGGACCTAGAGCAAAATAACTTTCACATTCCTATCTTAGTTTTTGATAAGCTGTCTTATGATGCCAGTTAAACAAATGAAATGTAGGTGATGCAGATGATCATCTTACTTCAAAATCACTTTAATTTTGACGTATTAGTAGATATTATATTAATTTGCCGTAATGAGATATTTGTTAAATGAAACAGATTATAACGCTGTATTATAAGTGTCAAGAAAACGTCAGTGGAGCAAGAAGAACATATATTTCCAATTTTCATAGATATATATCCGTAAAAATAATTATAAGGATTAAAAGCCTATATAAAGAAACTAAATTATTACATAACAAAAAACAATAGTTAATATTAACAATAAAGTAACAAAACTAACAATTTAAATGCTCAATGTGTACCCCATTATTCTCGAAGCAACATTGGTATCCTCTTTGCAGCCTTTGCAAACTTGCAGTTGTAATTTCATTTTCTTGATTAAGTCTCTTAATTTTGTTCACAATTTTTTCCATAATTTCATCAATATTTTCGTCTCTACTTTGGTATGACACGTTATTGAGATGTCTCCAAAGAAGGGTATCCAAAAGTGAAAGCTCAGGGCTATTGGCTGGCCAAGCGATGGTTCAATTCCTTCCAATCCATTGAATATGGCGTCGGTTCAAAAAGTCTCTGACGAGTGGTATATGGAGTAGTTCCATATTGTTGTCAAAATAAATTCCGAGATTCCTCCAAGGGCAATTCTTCCAAAAGGTTTTCAATTTGGTTTTGAAGGTGAATTATGAGGACCTCGTAGTGATTCAATATAAAATATTGGACCCAAAATTTTATTATTTTTAACTCTACACCAAACATGAATGGAACTTGTCGCTTGAAATTTAATGGTTTGAAATATTCTCGGATTTTCTACAGCCCAGTGATGCGTATTGTGTCGATTAAATATTCCTGAGGAGATAAATGTGGCCTCGTCTGTCCAAACAATTTTTTTATGTGAAAATATGTGAAATGGCCTCTGGCTAACCCTTCGACGTAGAGGTAGACAGACATACCGAATGTCCCGATCTGCATTCAAAATTGACTTGGTGGGATTTCTTATAAAATAATTTAAAATAGTTTTGTCTCGATATACTTTTCGTCCTGAGTTTCTTTTTTTGTTATGTAATGACTTAGTTTTTTTAAATAGGTTTTTAAAATACACTTAGAACTGAAGATAGAATCCAAAAATGTAATAATATATAGGGTATTCCGTTTAAAAAACGTAACATCCTAGGCGTAAGTCCAAAATACATCGATGGGCTATTTTGAATTTTTTGAGAAATACGGGGGAAGTAAAAAAAATCCGTTTTTCCTCCTCAATAAAAGACGCTGTACATTTTAGGGCTTTTTTTGACTGTAACAGAAAGAATAATAAACATAGATTGGCCTAAATGATTAATAAGCCTAGGTGATATTAACTGCCACTTATTTAAAGCATATTTAAAGCTCTGAGCCCATGTTAACTTTGGCCATTTTATTATTTAACAAATTCACTTGAAGGGGGTCTAACGAAGATGACGGAGTGTGCCCTACTGGTTCATTGCAATACGATAAATATCGTGTATTTGTTTTGCATTTGAAGCCATTTTTTATAGGTTTAAATTAGCGCCTATATTTTTGTTAAAAATAATTTTTGAATATTTTGATTATTGATTTTGCCCAGTTTATTAGGGTTTTTATTGTTATTAGTGCCAAAACAAATTATAATAAGATATATTTTTTTAGTCAAAAAGGGCCTAAGTTATGTTTTCTCTACAATGGGGCTTAAGTAATAATTTTTAGAGCCAAAAAAGACCTATGTAAGTTAAGCCAAAAGTGTACCTTATAAATAAAAGTACGTTACTAAATAAAATTTTCGACAATTTAAATATATCTTTAAAACGTTGATTGAAGTATATAACTTATATTTGATATAGTTTACAACTTTACAGCTGTTATAAAACATGTCAGAAAAAAATATTTTTGTAAATTTTAATGCAAACCTATCAAGTGTCACCACTAACTGGTATACTTGATTGTGATGTGAGGGAAAATTAATCATTTATTTGAGAATAACAATAATTCACTTAGAAAGCAAAAATGAAACATACTACTAAATGGTTACCCAAACATAACATAAAACATAGAACGTTATTAGTTAAATATTCTTGGGCTTTTTCAAAAACATCATGGGGTCTTGGAAATGTATAATACACTCTTCCTCCTTTAAAATAATATTGGTATCCGAGGCGATCCCAATAACGTCCTTAAATCTCAAATCACTAGTACCACTTTCTACCATTGAAAAGACCTTTTTGGTTTTGTCTGTACATTTTAAGGCAGTAACCCATCATCATTATGAACAAGAAATATGTCAGGGTGTCCCTGTGGACTCTGGGTGCGTGTATTAGTCGTGTTCGTGACCTTTGGCGTCTAGTCCCACACATTTATTTTCGATCCTATTTTATTATTATCACCATGACGGTTATTTTTAATTAAAAAACGTCCGCTAGTCTCGCCAAACGAAGTTTTTAAATACCATAAATGTATGAGTGCATTACATCAATAGTTTTGGGAGGTTAAGACAACCCAGGTCCGTATTTAGAAAAATTAAGTTGATAATGAGATCTCGGAGAAGAAACGTCGGATTTCAAATCTAGGTGTACCATCTTGTAGATAAGCAATAATTTCTATAAAAATGTAAAATGTATATTGCAATAGATCTTCAAATGCAAAATAAGTAAAGATGATTTCCGGTTTGTTTACAGATATCCTCGAAAATATTTAAAATTTTTCAACTTTGTCAACTAATTATTATCCGAGATTAAATTACTCGACCTTGCCCTAATTTAACCGTACTTGTATCAAATTTGTAAGACCCCATATATATCTGTTTTTGAAGCTATCTAATTTAGTCGGTGCAATGGGTACGCATCTAATCAGACATTATAAGATACTCTGAAAAGTTAATTATGCATGCACGACTTTAAGATTTTTCAGAAATAATCGGTAAAAGTAGATACAAAACTGAAAATAAAAAGATCACAAAGCTCAAAAATCTAGCCATTCCAGTAATAAGTATACAAACTTTAATAGTACAGTTCAAACATTGACTAAATCAAAGAGATAATTTCAAAAGTCGATAACTTCTTCGGAAGAACTTATTCAAATATACACCTATTAATCAAATAAAAACGGTTCAAAACGCAATAAATAATCATCATATTGTTAAAATATAACTCCGTTATCAAATATATGTAAAACATGTTACTAGGATATTACTAATTGCAAAGCTTCGATTTTTGCTTAAAAAAAAATTAACAACCAAACACTTACATTATAAAACGGAGAAGATGGTCACTTCACAGAAATGCCTAGGCAGATGCCTTAAGCCACGTTAATATTTTCGTCGATTTTTCAATAAATCAGGCAAATTCCCGCTGAAAAACACAGTTTTCTTCTCACAAGAGAGTTTTCTGAACTATGAAAATGCACATACACTTAAACTCGTAAGTTTAAAATACAAATCGTAAAAACGACTCTTTAAAGCGTAAACGCACAAACATAAATCGAAGCGATAAAAAATATCAAGTGAATATTTGTTTTAAACAAGCCAAAACTCAGCAGTGACATCTATTACAACTGACATGTCAAATATCTCTATAAATTTCATTATCATCCTTGGCCTAGGATAGGCCACCTATCATTTCGCGTCGTATATAGATCGGTACTTATCAATTTTTGACCACTTTTCTCTTTAAATCGAATTTTCATCCACTTGCTGAATAGTTAGAGCGAAATGTTAGAGTTTTTTTGTAGCCAAATAAATGTTGAAATAATTTCGATCACGGTCTACCTAAAAATATCTTGTTTGGTAAAAAAAATACTCTATGGGCTTATATATATATATATATATATATATATATATATATATATATATATATATATATATATATATATATATATATATATATATATATATATATATATATATATATATATATATTACTTTCCTTGTAATATATGTTAAAAAATATACTCATTCTTGAGAAGTTTGGTGTAAACTTCACCTCGTTAGTATACCCCCTGTATATAATCCAGGACCCCTCCTAAATAGTCCATTTTGTGTAGCTTTTTAAGCACTTTCCGATGCAGTAATTAGTTTTCTGACTAGAAGCCTACTTTTTTTATAAAAAAGAAAAAGTGACTAAAAAAATTAATTTTTTTTGACTTTTCCGAAAAATGTCAGTTTTTCTTAAAAATTTCTATTTGCTTGCCATTTTTCCGACAGAGATGTATTCAGGTTTTTGTTTTTCTTGATATTTCGTCTCTTGGAAAATTTCGATAAGACTCACACACTTTGACATATAAGCACCCCAAAAAATTCGTAAAATCGAAACCAACCAAAAACATTAGGGTTCTGTAAAACCGAAAGAACCAGCGTTCCAGAAAGTTTCGTAAGAGCAAAATTAAAATTGCGACCAAATTGATGATATACACATTTTTATTCATTTCTGTTACTTGACAATATTAGACAAGATACTCATACTCATTGTTTCTATATTTCCAGGTAAGCAAATGCCTAATAGCAGCAAATTTATCAGTTGATGACATCGACAATGTAGTACTGGTTGGTGGTTCGACGAGAATACCAAAACTGAAACAACTTCTCACGGATATGTTTGGAGGACGGGAACCTCGTACCGACTTGAACCCTGACGAAGCAGTAGCACTAGGTGCAAGCAGACATGCTGCCCTACTAAAAAATAGTGTAAACAATTTGGAAAGGTACCAATTACAAGATATAGCACCGCATTCTCTGGGTATTTTGTCTCAGTACGATCTGATGATAACATTCATCGAAAAGGGATCTGTACTGCCAGCTGTAAGTAAACAGCTTATGAAAACGAGTCTTAACTATCAGAGTTCTGTAATTTTTAAAATATACGAAGGAGAGAGGAAGCAGTGCAAGTATAATAGGAAATTGGGAGAATTTGAAGTTTGTGACTTGCCGAAAGCTAAGGCAGGTCGTGTTACTTTTGAAGTCAGTTTTGTTTTGAACGAAAACGGCTCACTGTGCATAGAAGCGTGTGAGAAAACCAGCGGTCATAACAACCAGCTTGAGATCAAAATGAACAACTTCACTCTATGCGATAGTTATGTGTTTATATCAACCGAACATGAAAGGCAAGTAACTGAAGAGGACGTATTGTGGGACGAATTTTATCGATTTCGTATTCATACTGATGAGTACTGCAACAATCTCATATGTGATATGGAGAAACTGAGTGCCAAGAAGGATAGACTTATCAAGGCCCTCAATACGTTCAGAGAAAAATCAGGCCAGCTTAATTTTAGACATATTGATATTTTTAAAAAGGAATTTGAAGTTTTGAAAGATGAAGTACAATTAATTATGAGTGAAAGTTGGTGATAAAAACTTTTTATTCTATCTATATTTCTATCAATTTTCTACAACTATTCATTTTGATTAGTGAAATTATTACACAACTTTAGAGCCTATATATTTTACAATGTATGTATGCATGTTTGTTTATTACCACCCCCAAGCAACATTTTATCTTAATAACAAATATATAAAGTGTTAATCAAATACTATTAGGGTTTCCTAAAAAAACTTGTGTTATTTAAATTGTTCTCTTAGTTTTTTTGCGCCACATAAAGTCAATATTTGGTTTGTAATATACTGACAACCTACAGTTATATCCTACACACAGAATGTTTTTATAAATAGCATACTTAGACTATAAAACAAAGGATATACTTAACATTTCATTCAAATATAGTTTCGAAAGTTGGATCTATTATTGCTTTTCGCCTGCTATGGGTGCAAGGGAAAACATATATCTTCCTCTGCGTCGTCGGTCCCAAAAATGGCAACCCTGTTGGCTCTCACTAGGAACTGAACCAGCGGCGGCTCCGTTCTCTTTAATATAGTATATATTTACAGCAAGCCGTTCAAAGCGTTTTAGCCAATTTTAAGTATCTGCCAGACGCGTAGTCAGAAATTCGAACTGGGGAGGTTCAAAATCAGAAAGCAGGTGATATATCATATTTTGCGGTTCCTTTCCACTTGCCTTGTAAGATGAAAGTATTGCAATCGTATTGAAATAACCCTCCGAGATTTTTGCAGATCTACACCTTTCAGAAATATTGAAAATCTAAAATCCGTCGCGCGTCGGTCTGTCTGTCTGTTTGTTGTATAGCTAAAAAACTACTTATCCGATTGACTTCAAATTTTGATCAAAAATTAAGAGTCATATATATATATATATATATATATATATATATATATATATATATATATGTTGATTTTTAGTCCTTCACGGAGGGAAAAATACAACGTGTTTTCATTCCGAGTGTACATCCGTTCACTACTGTCGTTCTGAAAAGAACAGTTTTGCTGACGTTTCGCCAAAATCACATTTGGGCAATATCACCTTTTATTGTGGAATCGCATAGACACTTTGGCTTTTTGGCGAACCGAATCAAATAAGATTATTAAGACAGATAAACTTTCGAAAAAGTATGACAATCTACTAAGAAAGCCGAGTCAGCCAAAAGAATCATCAGTAGACGTCGAGAAATTAGTAGGTAATAATTGGAAGCTGTCCTGGACTCCTCTGAAGAGACAAAAGCCGAGGAGATTGGACAAGACGTGACAAGAATTTTAAGATCAAGCAAAACACCAAAACAAAACCTAAATGCCACTGAACAAAGGCCCCTAATAAACCTTCGAAAAAATAAAGACATCACAATCCTTCCAGCAGATAAAGGAAACGCAACTGTAGTTATGAATACTCAAGATTACGTACAAAAAATGCAGGATATCCTACAATACAATTGTTATAGGCCTGTTTCGAGGGACCCGAAACTTACCTAGAAAAAACAACTAAAAATAGAATAAAAAGTTCACCAATAAACCACGAAATTCAACAAAAAATCGCACCACGGGAAAAGTCGAGCAGATGTCCTAAACTCTATGGTTTACCAAAAATACACAAACCAGGGGCGCCCATCAGACCTATTGTTAGTGCTGTTAATTCGCCGCTACAAAAACTGGAGAAATACCTTTCTGAAATTATGGAACCGGCTGTAAAAAAAGCTCATTCATTTGTAAAAAGCTCGGAGCATTTCACTCGAATTATTCGAGATATCGTCCTTGAAAAAAACGATATCATAGCAAGCCTAGATGTTAAATCGTTATACCCCAGTATTCCCATCGACGAAGCATTGGACAAGATTGCTATGAACGAGGATACGATATAATACAACTCTCGGAGCATTGCCTTAAAAATACTTATTTTTCATTCAACGGGCGAATGTATAAACAAATGGATGGTGCTCCGATGGGGTCCTCGCTATCACCAGTAGTCGCGAATTTATTTATGATATATTTCGAGAAAGAATCTCTTGAGAAAGCAAGTTTAAAGCCCAAATTATGGATTCGTTATGTAGATGACATATTTATTATATAGCAACATGGTCATGCAGAGCTCGAAAAATTTCTGACTCACGTAAATTTAATCCACCCCAGAATACAATTTACTCTAGAGCTAGAGGAAAACAACAAACTACCGTTTTTAGATGTTTTGGTCACAAAACTGCATAACTGACATTTCGAATACACCGTGTATAGAAAACCAACACATACAGACAGATATTTAAATGCAAAATCACATCATCACCCAGCACAAAGTCAAGCTGTGGCAAATACCCTGATATCCAGATCCGTGTGATTAACTGAAACACAGACGAGACAAAACGAACTAAAGGTAGTATCTAGTGCTTTAAAGAAAAAAGGCTACACAAATCGCATTATAGAGAAAGCTATTAATGCATAGGTTTCCCGAACAATGAACAACAAAAATTATGAACCGGGAAAGCAACAAGTAGTCTTACCATATGAAAAAAGCACAACAGACAGAATCGGAAGAATTCTTAGAAAACACAACATACAAACAATACACAAGCCACAAACAACTATAGGTAAACTGCTTGGAAACCCAAAAGATAAAATCAAACTGGAAAATCACGGAGTATACAGTATTCCGTGCCAGGAGTGTGAAAAGTTGTACGTGGGGCAAACTAACAGGCGAATATCAGCAAGAGTGGAAGAGCATAAACTCAGCATCAGAAATAAACAAACAACCTCAGCTTTATTTCTACATCATCAGGAAACCGGCCATAAAATAAATTTCGATGGGTGTAGGGAGATTGCCAATATAGAACATTATAAAACCAGAATAATCCGAGAAGCCATAGAAATTGAAAAACAAGGTGATTTGAATAAAAGGGACGAATCATTAAAACTACCAACAGTATGGAAGACAATAATCGACAAATCTAAAATCGCAAAAACTCAAGCGCAATTAGCGCAACAACAACAGCACCATCCGGAAAACATAAATAACGACCAACGCCTGCGCAGATATAAACTTCGGCTCCGAGTGGGTGTATAAAAGGAAGCGTCGCAGTCACCAACACCTCAGTCATTATTCGGACGCGAGAAAGAGAGCTTCGAAAATGCCAAATGTGATTTTGGCGAAACGTCAGCAAAAATGTTCTTTTCAGAACGACAGTAGTGAACGGATGTACACCCGGAATGAAAACACATATATATATATATATATATATATATATATATATATATATGTTGATTTTTACTCCTTCACGGATGGAAAAATACAATGTGTTTTCATTCCGGGTGTACATCCGTTCACTACTGTCGTTCTGAAAAGAACAGTTTTGCTGACGTTTCGCCAAAATCACATTTGGCATTTTCGAAGCTTTCTCTCGCGTCCGAATAGAGACTCTGTTCTTTTCAGAACGACAGTAGTGAACGGATGTACACCCGGAATGAAAACACATTATTATATATATATATATATATATATATATATATATATATATATATATATATATATCCTGCATAAAACCCACATTATCACTCTTTATGGTTTTTGTTAAAGATACTCTTGTTTCATGTTAGAGTGGTGTATTATTTGGGGTTAGTATCCAGCAAAAAAAAACAAAAGTTGCAGCCTCAGGACACATAAATTTTATATCCTGCATGATACCCATATTATCAGTATTTACCTACTCTGTTGGTTCGCAGATATTTCCCAAATATTAAATTTCTAAAGGGTTTTTGTTAACGATCTTCTTGTTGTTATGTTAGGTAATGAGTAGGTAAAGACTAATATGGGTTTCATGCATCATATAAAATCTATGTATCCTGAAGATGCAACAGTAAATTGGCGAAACTTGTAATTTAAAAAATAGCCTTTGTTTTTTTTTACTGGATCCTAACCTCAAATAACACACCATTCTAGCATAACAACAAGAGAATCGTTAATTAAAACCATTCAGAAACTTAACATCTGGGATATGTGCGGACCAACGGAGTAGGTAAAGACTGATAATATGGGTTTCAATTTGAGATATCGAAACAAAATGACGGCCAAATAATTTTTTTTTAAAATCAACGTAAAAAAATCGTGTTCAATTGATTTTACATTTTGCAGAAAAACTAAATGTCAATATGGGACACTTATTGAATTTATTTTAAATTATGCCCAAAAGTCAAGTCTGGCATAGGTAGAACGGAGATGGTAAACATATCGGTAGGAATCCATGATAGAACAAAATGTTCCGGGTAAAGGAATTTACCGATTTTTTTTTCTTTAATTGCAGGACATCAGTCATCTCGGTAATCAGATGGTGTTTGCAACGCCCGAATCAAAATTGTCCATTATCAGTAGTATAATAAATCTATTGGTATTTATTTTATTAATATTTACTTTTATTTTACATTTCTAGACTGCATCATTAATATTTACTATTTTTCTTAAATTTATTTTAACGCATACTTGATTCTTTAATATTTTTTAATTCATATTTGTGTAGTATTTTATTATATCTCATTTACAATGTTACAACTAAATAGATATTTAAACTTGTGATTTTTCTTATCGCTCGGAACAAAACAAAATTTATTTTCCTACATTCGCCTCTAAAGATATTTCTTTTTAATTGATCTTACATTCAGTTTTATGTCCGAAGGTTTGAAATTTAATTACAATTGCCCTAACCATTCCATTGTTCGTCCCTTACATGCAAACGTTATTTGCCTTTACGTTTTGACGAATACTCTCTATTAGTCTTTCAACTTTTTGATCGTTGCATGTTGTTGGTCGATGGTTTTTTGCTTAGAGTAAGAAAAAAAATTGCGGTCATTGTTTACATATTTAGCCACTGCCAAGATTACGACGATGCCAAGCCTAGCCAGGAATGTTTATACCTATTTATATTAGGGTGAATATGTTTAAACATGATGCAATAACATTTTCATAAAAAATGGTTATGTTTTTCCAATAGCAGTATAAAAAAATTACTTTTATTGCAAAATAGTAAAATACAAGCTAAAATATCAAAAGCCTCAGATCAGATTACACCAGTAACAAGAGTTTTAGTTAGATATGGCAACCCCGATAGACAACTCCACGTATTAGACCATCCCACTGTCGTATTAGACCATCCCACTTTCATACACAAGGGATCCTTATAGTAAAATAGTATAATAGTCTACAGTAAAGATTGTTACAGGGTCACGTGACCTGCGTGGCTTAAAAAACCAATAGTAGGTCGTGGAACTACAATAAACTTTAACATTAAAGAAACTAATTTGCTAAAACATGATTTTAACCCAGAAATTAATTCAATTAAAATTGTCATGTCATTACCAAGCTTTTCTTAGCTTCACTACTGCATATGATTTAAAGTATTATTGTGTAATTGTGGATATGATTCAAATCTTCTAATTTTATGTTGCCCTACTTCAACAAGCAGCGTTGTAAAGATGCGGTGTCATTAGAAGAACATTGATTGTTTAAATATTTAATAAATAAGTTTTATTTACTTTATCTTGGATATTGCGAAACTAGGAGTTTTGGTTGACCTAACTGTGGTGCGGCAATGTGAGTTTGTAAAAAAACGGCCTTTTAATTTTGGAATTGTCTTTTAATCACTAAGTAAACAGCTAGATTTCCTTTTCCAGGGGACTTGTTATGTCTATGGAAGATACCTTATTCACATATTTTGGGTCACATGACGTATTGACCAATCCGGTTCAGTATAATAGAACGTTTATTTCGTCGGGGGTCGTGTGAGAATCCTCAGAAGCAAAATGATACAAGAAAAACTCTGAGGTGATTTTTTTGACGATTACCATAGTTTTTCCTATCAGAGAATTAAAATAATTATAGAATATATCTAAACTATATTAAAATAGTCAAAGGGCGTCTTACGCTCAAAAAAACGTACTGCAATTCTGAAAATCACTAGATTTTGGATGAAATCTGGTGAGCTAATGAGGTTTCGGATGATTTCGTGTTGTGAGGTAAAGGAATTTAAATGGTGATTCTTTGGGTAACTAAAAGTAAAAATGTGTTCGTAAACGTGTTCTAACCTGGTCAAGATTTAGGATATTGAAAAGTTAAAAAAATCTTTTATTTCTTAAATTTAGCTACTAACATGGAATAATAATATGACAATTGGCTATTCTATTTTTATATTCTTATAGCGCTCGCTTTTTTTACTTTCCTCGCAAGAGGAATGTATTTTAGTTGCAAAAACACATGTTATGTTAGTTCCCGTCGGTTAGTCTGTATGTCTGTCCGCGACAAAGCTCAAGAACTGCTTGTCCTATCTACTTCAAGTTTTGGTTAAAAATTAATGGTCATATGATAATGACGTGGTAAAAATCCAATATGGCAGAACAAAATGGAGGCCTATTGAAATGTTAAAAAATTACTACTAAAAAACTGATTATCCATTTTATCCAAATTTTGCAGAGAAATCAACTGGTAAGTTTTACTACAAATCCAAAATGGCGGCCTAATAAAATGTTACAAAAGTCAATGAAAAAAATTACTGCATCGATTATGTTCAAATTTTGCTCAGGAATCAAATATCATATAGGTTTGAACTGGTAAAAATGTTGAGACAAATTCAAAATGGGGGAACAAAACGGTGGCCTAATTAAATGTTTAAAAATATCTGAAAATAGTACCTATCGGATTGGTTGATTGATGACATCCCTATTTTGAATATTTATTACTAAAAATGATTGAAATGTACACTTAATATCGATTTTTAATCAAATCTGTATAAATGTTAATAAATAAATAAATAAAAATGCATGTATTCTCAAATAACCCCAGATGCTTACTTTCTTTTAGCGAAATCTACACAAATGTTAAAATTCCGCCGCCAGTTTTAAATACCCCTAAATGCCAAATTTTAATCAAAGCTGCAAACATTTTAAAATTAGTTTGCATGTTGGTGCCGCCATTTTTAATTCTCAATTATTGACTAAAATTTCATAACTTTAGTTCTTAAATACTTCTAGATACTGATATTTCATCCGAATCTGTACAAATATTTTTCAGATGACTTTTTTTAAAAAGTCTTTCTGAGTTTTTATTTTATTTTAAAAGGATAGACAGTACAAATCTGAGTTAACTTTTATCTGAATCAAGGATTTTACCGTTGAAACATCAAGCCTACCTCTCTCTGGCCTCCAAATATTATTCATTAAAGAAAAAATCCTTTCCACCGCAGCCGATGCTCCAGGCAGGCATAATGTAAATTCCACCATCTGTTTTATGTTTAATAAGCTATTAACTTCTGACCTATCAAAAATGGCTTTTCATTTCTCTGCAGAAATAATTAATTTATCCAAATCTTGTTTTATGTTTTTTAAAATGTTGTTTACTTGAGTAACTTCATCAAATAAATCATCAATATTAATAAGTATATTGTTAGTAAATTGACTATTAATTAATCCTGCAGTAGTGTTTATAGAAGACCATTCAAGTTCTCTCTTTAATAGTGTGAATTCAACATTTTTTATTTCGTGAAAATTGTGCTCCCATAAACTCAGATATGTCAAACAGTTTTGGTAAAAATTATCAATAACAAGAAGCAGTTTTTGGGAATCAAGATCTTTATTTTTGTTTAAAAATTGCTGAGCCAAGAATGGTACAAATCTTTGTTTTTGCCTTTCCTCTAGTTTTGCTACCAAATCTTGATACCATGCATAAATTTCGACTGCAGTGGGTTGTTCTGCTTCCATTTTTAATACTGTATGATTAAAGAGCTCCACTATACCATGAATAAAACAAAAAAAAATCATTTGTAGGATCTTCAAAGAAATTTTTTAAAATATTAGGGCAATTTTCTTCGGATAAAAAAAAAGATTTAAGACCATCAAATATTTGTAGAATTCTGTGAATTACAGGAAGTAAACTTAAAAATCCAGTAGAGGAATGACTAAGGACTTTTTTATATTCTACTTCCGCAAATTCACAAAATTCTTTTAATCTTTCTGTTCTTACTGTATAAATTGAAAAGTATTTAAATATTTTTACAACAATAAATTCAATATCTAAAAGAGGAAGTTTATTTACAGCGTTTTGTATGCAGTTATGCACAATACGTGCTGCACATCTAATTCCTATCAATTTATGCCCTCATTTATTTTGTAATTTAGTAAAAACATTTCCTGTGCCTTTCCTTTTAGCACCCCCAAAATTCGTGTTCGTGTTGTCAGCACAAAAACAAATTACTTTTTTAGTTAATTTATGTTTTTTAATGTTTTAAAAACATAGTCAGTTAAAATATCTGACGATTCGCCTGGCAAATCAAGAAATTGTAATAATTTCGTATACACCCTATTTTCAACATATACCTTACCATAATTGGAACTCATTTTTTATCCAGTCTATTTGAAGCGTCAATAGTTATGGTAATAAAGTTTGCAAGTTGCATGTTTCCCAATAATTCATTAAAAATATTTGGAGCAATAACACCAACTATAATTGCTGCTAGTTTTGAGGTACAGGTAGATGAATTATAACTAAAATCATGCTGAGCACTATGATAAGCGAAAGCTGCTTCTTTTGCTGCACAAATTAAATCACTATCTGTAGGTTCCACTTTTTTGAAAAATGAAGTTACAGCTTTGCTTATATTTGTCGCATTAGAAATTGTCTTGTGTTTCTTAGTGATACTATGCTGAATTATGTCACGTCGACCACCTTGAGCAATCGAGAATTCAGTGTTACATATTGTACATTTGGCCATGTTTTCAAATTTGCCTTTTTTAATAAAGAAAAAGTCTTTTTCTAAATCCGCAGAATATTTGCATTTGCGTTTCCCCATTGTTAAATATTAAAGCTAAAAAAATAATATGCTTTAACTTTAGTATAATAAAATATCAAACAAAAACCCATGCTAACTAATAACTATACATATTAGAAAGTTAAAATAAATTTAACTAGATTCATTTTAGCATTAAAAAAAACAGTCCTTACCTGAATATGTTTATTTCTAACTGCAAAATTCGAGTCTGATTTAGGAACTGCACATAACATTACACTTTGTCTGCAAATATTGATCTAATCTTTCTTTATTTATATATTAAAACAAATGATTTTACAATGACTTATATAGGGGAATCCCATCCATCCCCGTGTCGAAAACCTTATACCTTACCTTACTACACATAGATGACGCCATGCACTTGAAAAAATAATATAATATTTAGGACCGTGTTTAGAACCGTATTTTGCCGTGGTATTTTTTTATTTATTTTTTAAGTTGTAAAAGGTTATAAAAATAGCGGACAAAGGACTAAAACGGACCGGACAAACGGACTGTTTAAAAACAACGGACATATGGCAACCCTAAGTTACAGATTTAAGATGACATTTTTAACAACTGAACAAATACTTCTAAATGTCACAATTACAAAATGACAGTGACATAAGGCAAACATAACTGGCGAACTAAGAGTTTTAAATAATTGATTATATTATTTAGGACATTTACTATATTGTTATAACAAGTTCTTTAATTCTTTCTTTTTCCTTCCTTGTTAGAAAAAATATATACCACCATTTTGATTTTTTTAAGTAAACAAAGATTAATAGCTGAATGAAAGCGAATAGGTTTAAGTTTAGACAAGGTCTAACTTGACAGTTACAGGTTTAAGATGACATTTTTAACAACTGAACGAATACTTCTTCTAAATGTCACCACCATTTTGATTTTTTTAATTAAACAAAGATTAATAGCTGAATGAAAGTGAATAGGGGAGATTTGAACACACAAACCGCCCGCCTATCCCTTTAACTACGGTACTGTATTATTATATTCCAAGGATTCCCTGCCTAAAATCGCTAATAAAAAAAATGCTGATACGTATTGTAAAAGCGTATTTTGTTGTTGCGAATGGTGACTTATAGTGATAAGATAAAATTTCTCGTTAGTAGTCATTTTAAAATAAATACGCACTTGATATAGAAAAGATATATCATTTAATTTGTGTATATGTATTATCAGCATAATATTTTCTGTGCGACTGATTGAGCTGTGCAATACTTAATCTTATCAAAATAATAAAATTTGAGTTATTATTACACTAACAAAACCATTGTCTGCAGTACAAATTAATTTGTATATGCGTCACGTAGAAATTAGTTTCTTATTTGGTTACCGTTGTGTTGGATACGCCCATCTTTGCAAGGTAAGTGAAATCACTGTTCTTTCTTTTAGTCCAATAGGTCATTGCAAAATTTTAGTCTCATGGAACATATAGCCACATGGTTAATCTGATGTAAATATACAAAAATACATAAAATCGCTGTGGTCAGCCGAAACTTCTCTGGCCTCAAGTATTTATATACAGGGTGTCTGGATTTGGTTGCAAAAGCAGGGTATCTCGCTTATTTTTAAAGATAGAACCTTGCGGTTTTCACGAACCTGAGCTAATTTTCTGTGAAACTCATGAAGCCGTAAACAAAATGTTCATAGCCTTCTTCGTTTATGAGATACAGGGCGAAATAGAAAATTTTGCATTTTGGGACCAGCTCGTATCTCGGTTATCCTTTAACTTAACGCAAAGGGAAAAATTGCTGCCTATTCAGTTTTTTACGCTGGATCCAGTGGCGTAGTCATATTTTTCATTTGTGTTGTTATTTTTTAGATATGACCCAAAGTTGTGTTTTTTAAATGGGACACCCTGTATATTTGTCCAGAAATTGATTTGTCCTTTTAAAAGCTTCTCAAAAATATATAATAGTATGGGTCTATTTTAATAAACAACAGCAAAAATTCTAATTTTTATAATTATCATCCCAAATTTTGCAGTAGGCCATGCAAAACGATGCCGTTTTCTTTTGTTTTCTTGGAAGCAAATGACATTTCCCAATTTTGTACGCGTATATGAAATATAGCGCTAGTTTTTTGTATTTATTTATTGTGTAAAAATATATTTGTATTATCATGGAAACCAAAACTTTCGAACATTATGAAAAGTACGATATGTTGGCTTGTTTTATATTAAGTAATGAAAATGTTGAAGCGGCTTCTTAGATGTATTTTAACAGGTAAATAGTTAATTTTCAGGTATGTTGAAATACTATTGCTTAATTTTTATTTAGATATCTAGAAAGGAGGCAACCTAATATATCCACTTTTTATCGGATAAAAAAGAATTTACTTAATCACGGATCATTTATCAAACCTCGTACGAAATCATATAATAAAGAAAATCGGGAGGCTGAGGAAATTACGGTTTTGGCTAATGCAGAAGCTTACCCTACAAACTCTTGTAGGGCCAGTGAAAAGAGCATAGGGATTCCAAAACTAGAGTTCAAGAAATTCTAAAAAAGCACAAATACCACCCATACAAATTTAGGCTCGTGCAGCACTTACAGCCAGGGGATGCAGAGCGTCGGGTAGTTTTCTGCATTTGGTTTCGAGAAAGATGCGATATGGTTAGAGATTTTGAAAGGAAGGTTATATGGTCAGACGAAGCACATTTCAGTAATTCTGGTATACTCAATAGGCACAATAGTAGATTCTGGTCCCAGGAAAATCAACACCAAATATTTCCCAGAAGACAGCAGGGCAGGTTTGGTCTAAATGTGTCCTGCTTCATATTAGGAACACATATAAAATTTTATATATTTGAGGGAAATCTAACAGCCAATCGCTATATAGAAATTTTAGAGTCAGCTATACCTGAATTACTTGACGATGTTCCTCTAGCGCAAATTAACGAAATTTATTTTCAACAGGACGGTGCTCCTGCACACGATTCTGGAATGACGAGATTATTTCTGGACAATAATTTTATTAATCAATGGATCGGAACAAATGGACCTATAAGATGGTCCCCTAGGTCCCCAGATTTGTCGATTTTAGATTTCTTTCTATGGGGATATCTGGAAAATAGAATTTACAAAGACCACTATGATAATGTTCAAAATTTAGGAAATGCAATAAGAGAAAATTTTCGCTATTCACAAAATCATCCCGTTATTTTGCTTAATTCCCTAAAACGAATACGAAAATTGTGCGAAGCATGCATAGAACAAAATGGAATTCAGTTTGAACAGTTCTTTTGATTTCCTTGGTTACTGTAGTTCTTATACGACAGTTGATTTTTGCTGAAAAGCTTGTTACATAATAATTTATTACTGTTTTGTTCTTCATATTTTGATAAATAGATTTAATTACATATTTATTTTGATTTATTGTTAGAATGTAGATATTGTTAACGACTTTAAATAAAAGTCAGCATTGTTTTGCATGGCCTATTGCAAAATTTGGGATGATAATTATAAAAATTAGGATTTTTGTTGTTGTTTATTAAAATAGACCCATACTATTATACATTTTTGAGAAGCCTTTAAAAGGACAAATCAATTTCTGGACAAATATATAGGGTGTCCCATTTAAAAAAACACAACTCCAATATCTAAAAAATAACAACTCAAATGAAAAATATGACTACGCCACTGGATCCAGCGTAATAAACTGCATAAGCAGCAATTTTTCTCTTTGCGTTAAGTTAAAGGATAACCGAGGTACGAGGGAGGTCCCAAAATACAAAATTTTCTATTTCGCCCTGTATCCCATAAACGAAGAAGGCTATGAACATTTTGTTTACGGCTTCATGAGTTTCACAAAAAATTAGCTCAGGTTCGTGAAAACCGCAAGATTCTATCTTTAAAAATAAGCGATATACCCCGCTTTTGCAACCAAATCCGGACACCCTGTACAGTGAACCAGTGCATACATTTTTTTAATAATTGGCTTAAAAGTAAAATTTTAGTTGCCAATAAGCTTTTGCTTATCAAGTACTGCCAAATGATAATAAAAAAGTTCGTCACCTGATTAGTCCTACGTGTTAAATTTGATATTTTCCTCAAAAAAAGGCAGAAAAGTACACTTTTCTCAGAATTTTGAAAATTGGTTTCTTTTGACTCGTAAAAGGGAAGTATTGTAATCGTGAAAAAATTACCCTCCGAGATTTTTTCAGATCTTTATGTTTCAGGGTCCCTAGGTGCCGACAAACATATTTTCTCAATGGCGTCGGTCTGTCTGTCGATCTCTCTGTTCGCGGCATAGCTAAAAATCGACTTACCTGATTGATTTCAAATTTTGGCCAAAAATTAAGGGCCATATGGGGATAATCTGGTAACATTTTGGTAAAAATCCAAAATGACAAAACAAAATGGCAACCTAATAAAATGTTAAGGTAATTATGCCGTAAACGGTTTTCTGCGAATATTTCACTTTTTTAAAAAAAAGTTGCATGAATTTCTTCTATTCGTTGATCTGATGGTCTCCTCGGTTGCGATTTATAATAATTTTATTGATTTTCATAATTATAAACAATTTTTCATTTTGTTGTCAAATAATCGCCACCAAAATGTAAATCGGGCAACATTGCAACTACAATAAAAAGCGATAGCGATAGTAAACTGAAAAGAATAGATATTATTTTTTGACCTGTGTCAAAGTTCGAGAAGAATATTGACATTTCTGGTATATTAGATAGAATAGATAGAATAACTTCGGGATCTCGACAATGGTAAACTGCCTTGGATATTTTCGTGTAAATTCCGTAATATTGCATATATAAAAGAAATTGCGATGTTCATCAGACATAGTGTGCAATTAATTGTGATATAATAACAGTAAAAAAAGTGTTTCGTGTGCATTGCTCTGAAAGTGATGGCGTGCAATAATTGTGAATACTCTTTAAAAGATTTTATATTACTTTTATCAGACAGAAGACAATTAGTTCATTTTTTAGTTAATCATGGACTTTTGCGGGAGAAACTACGAAATAAATCGAAGAAAAAAAGTGAACATTTAAGAAAAATGGCAAAGTGGGAACTTGGTTTTATAAGTCGAAGTTGCTATTGGAAAGTGTAGTTTATTTTACGGTTTTGTGGTTGAGGAAAGGATTTCCTAGACAAAGTTTCATTATGAAAGAACTTAAATGTAATAGTCATGTTCTAGTTGATTGATCTTCATTCTGCAGGGAGGTATACATTTAGTGGGAAAAATTGTAGAGATAGATGAAGCCAAATTTGGAAAGAGAAAATATAATCGGTGACCTAGAACCGAAGGCAAGTGGGTGTTTGGAGGATTTGAAAGAGACTCTAAAAGAGTTTCTTTAGTTCCTGTTGAAAATAGAACTACAGTATCTTTTCTGGCAGTTATCAAACAGTGGATACTTCCAGGCTTCATTATTGTGTTCGATTGCTGGAAATCTTTTGAAAGGTTTTCAACGCCTACAAATTAATCATTCACTTCAATTTGTAGATCCTACTAACACACAAATTCATGCCCAAAATATGATATGGGAAGAACGAAGCACATTTTATTGGATATTTAGCAGAATTTTTATTTAAACGTTCATTTTTGTTTTCAGATGATATCCATACTTTTTTTATTCAAATAGCTCACTTATATCCACCTAATTTAGGTTAAATGTTTTTAAAACTTGTTAATTATTGTTTTAAATAAATAAATATAAAATTACTTATTGTTTTTATTTTAAACCTTATAACTAATTAGAAAAAATAAACTATGATTTTTAAGGTTAGTTTGGTTAGAAAAAATTAGGTTAGATTATAAGGTAGGATATAGATATAGGATAGGTTTGGTTAGGTAAAGTTAGGTTTGGTTAAGATAGGTTAGGTTAGGTTTGGTTAGGATAGGTTAGGTTAGGATAGATTAGATTTAGTTAGGATAGGGTAGGTTTTTTCAGTTTAGCGTAAAATATTGGTATAATACATCTAGGAGATAAATGCTATAGCATCTACGATTCTAATTTCAAGATTATAACCTCGAAAACGAGAAAATATTCTAACCAGCAATTTACTATTTCAAAAACATTTTTTCATATGTACCCGACAAAAACTGGGGAAAATTTACTCTTACCCGTTTACCCCTTCTTTCTTAATGTTGCGATCTTGCCACATTTTCCAGCTTCTTTACTGACGTGATTATTATGCAATATTTAATATTTTTATACATTTGAGGTTATGTTGTTGAAAAAAATCAAATTTTTCACGTTTTTATTAAAAAAAAGTATTTTAAATTCGATTTTTTTATGTAGAACTGCTTTCTTACTTAGTGAAGTATGTACAGAGATACTTCCTTATATATTATAACCCACCCAGCACCCCAGTTCAATCCACGGGTCCCGAAAGTTTGTCAATTTTTTGTTAATTAACGAAGCAATTTTTTTTGAAAATCGCAAGCGGATTTGTAGTTTCTGTCAACATTCAAATAAGTGAGTGTAAGTATTTTTGCATAAACAGATAAAACAGCAGAAAACTGGATACGGCATTGTTACCAATGTTAAAAAAAATACTTATCCAATTTATCTCAAATTTCGCACAGAAATAATACTTTCTGGAACAGGAAACAACTGGTAAAATTTTGGTTCGAATCCCAAACGGTGAAAGAAAAATGGCGGCCAAATAAAATATTTGTAATCGTGAAAACAATCAGTCTCTCAGGTTTTACATATTTGCAATACTTTTATCAATTCCGGTCTGTCTGTCTGTAGGTCACTTCTCGGCAGAGCTTAAAAACTACTTATCAGAGTGACTTTAAATTTTAGTCAAAAATTAAGGGTCATATGGGGATGAACTGGTATTATTTTGGTAAAAATCCAATATGCGGGAAAAACATAGAGACCTAATGAAATATTAAACACATTTACACAATTTCCTCAAATTTTACACAAAAATTAAGTGTTACATAGGAATGAACAGGTAACATTTTGGTCTCGTTATAAGATAGCAAAACTTAATAGCAAACTAATAAAATATTTAAAGAAGCAACTCATTATATTAATTTCAATTTTTTTGCAAGGATTTAGTGTGATGTATAGATAAACTACTAAATTTGTAGTACCTATTCAAGATGGCGGAACAAAATGACGGCCAAATAATTTTCAAGTTTAAAAAATCAACGTAAGAATTTTTTATTTTTTGTTCATATTCCATAATGTAATGTAAAATATTTTTAATTGGCTTATTAATTAAGTTAATACATATTTATGTATAGTATTTATGCAAGAAATAATTATGTATACATGGTGATGCATAAAAGCGCAGAAGATTATGATTTTTTCTTATGGAACATCCTGTATTTCGTAAGCTTAGATGATAGTCCTCGTTTTTTGATTACGAACATGTATAATGTGTTACATTTATTTTGAATATTAACGGCAAAAAATTCATTTTTAATTATTAAGCGCAGCAGTGGCGGCTCGCGGGTGAAAAAATAAGTGAAAATGAAGCAAGAAAATACCGCAATAATTTTTTTCCACAATTTTTTTATATGTGAAGGGGGTAGAATATTTTTTTACGACTTAGTTAAATTTTGTATACTAAATCAATTCTCCTATCCTTCATAGCAGCAAATTTATTTATAACATCCTCATAAAATAGATGAGTTGCCCTAATCTCCTCCAGAAATTCCTTTTGAATTTGAATTGAAATATTGCCAAGTCTTTCTTGAGATATTGTATTTCTTAAATAAGTTTTTACACATTTGAAGCAAGAAAAACTTCTTTCCACTGAAGCACTTGACGTATTGGTAGGTATTGCCAAAATAAGGGAAAACAATTTATATGCTTCGGTAAAAATATATTTATTTTCATTAATTTTTTTCACTTGCTCTTGCAGCGATATATTCCAATTACTCTCATTGGCAAAAATAAGACAAAGCTCATTTTTAATCGTTAACTTTTTGAAAATATTTCCCCATATAACTGTAACAAATTTTCAAACGGGCCAGTCGGAAAATTTAAACTATATCCGGAAAATTTAGCAGAACCTGCCAAACATGAAAATGTAAGTGTTTCACAGTCTTGAAATCTTAGTGTCATTTCTATTAAAATATGGTCCAATATTTCATAAAAAAGGGTTCTATACTTATCCCTAATTTCTTCAGGTGAAAGCTTAGCAAGCTCACGTTTGAAATGATTTATTTCTGTAATAGAATTTGCTTTATCAAACATGGTATTAAAAAAATGTTCATTTATTTTTTTACAGAGCGAAGAACATCAAATAGTATGCCCGTGATTGAGAAAATGTCATTAAACACTAATGCCAGAAACGTGAATTCAAAATCGTTCTTCTTACCTGTTACGCGTTGTCAGGGCAACATAGTAGGAAAATCGTAAACTAAACATAGCACCTCCAGCCAAGTCGAAGCGGTATGCGCCACTGTTATAGTTGTTATAATAAAGTTCGATTGAAAGTTTTAAAAAGGCATGCCGCCAACGGTCAAGTAAACTATTTATTCGAGATATACAGTTTATTTTTTGCCAATTAGGTAAATAAATGAATGTAAAAAATAAAACTTTAAGAGATATATAATAAATATAGTTAGATGTTTGCTTGTTTATTTTTCCTGGTGAAGTAGCACTTCACCTACTTCACCTGAATAGCCGCAGCTGAAGCGCAGTAGGACATGGCGTAGAATTGTGTTTTTTTTTAATGATCGTCTGGTGACCGAGACCTTTCAACACTATTTTTTGTATTGTAAATTTATCCGGATTACTTATTAATCAAGATTCTGCTCAAACCGTCTGACGTAAAAAACTGCATTTTGGCACAGAGATTGATAGAGGGATGTATAGAGGTTCGATAAAAAGAGATTTTTCCAAACTCAATTTTCCATGGTGCCCTTAAATTTAAACGGTTGGTTTTTTGAAAAAATGCTTAAAGTCATGTATTTTATTTGAGTATTTTAAGTATTTCAAATTTTTTTAAAAATTTATGCAGTGTTTAAAAAATCGAGCCACTGATCAATCAGGATTCTGCTCAGACTGCTCGACGTAAAACGCTGAATTTTGGCACATAGGCTAATTGTAGGATGTGAAGGTTCGATAAGAAGGGATTTTTCAAGAAACAAATTTCAAAAGGATGAAACCGCCCTTTAAATATTATATTTTTTATTTAAAAACCGGTTTTTTCCAAAAGAACGCCTGAACAGGTATATTTTATTTTATTTTTTACAAATGCATACAGAGTGTCTCAAAAATCTTAAATCCTTTATAAACACACATTTCTTAAGCCCCTGTTGACAAAAATTGAAAGAAAATGCAATAAAAAACGCAGTTTACAAGAGGTATTTAAATAAGGCGCTTTAAGTACCTCTTTATATCCCTTTTGTTATCGCCATATGCGACGAAGTCGCAAGTACTCGTTAGTACTCTTCTAGTTAAAGAGATATTAAAAAAAAAGTAATTTCCCCTCTTTTTAAACTATTTTGAGGAGGGAGAATAATTTTCCCATGTCTTTTTCCAAGTTTTGATTCAGAATGTTGGTGACCTTTGGACCCGCACGATAAGACCGCATTCGACTATAGTTTATATTTTTCCTACGATCACCTACGAAAAAGCGTTGAACAGACCCTTACTGGGTGAATAATAAAACTTGTCAAAACTAGAATACCATTACATACTGATTAAAATTAAATTGAGTATTTCCAGCATATACTGAGGCACTGAAAATTTCGCACAGTTCAATAACAGACTATGTGCTCCATTTGTATGTATGTTTCGTGATTAAACATTTAAAAGTGACAGCTGGGCGCCGTATTTTCAAAAACTATTTAGAACTAAAACATTCAATTTTAGGACCAAGTTCCATAAAATAGCAAATCAGCATGGACGAGACAGCTTATTCGTCAGCTATCGGTATAGACCTGGGAACAACCAACACGCTGGCGGCCATTTACGTTGATGGCAAACCCGTCATTATTCCGAATAAAGATGGCGAATATCTAACGCCGTCTCTGGTGTATTACGATCCTAGAAAGAATTTGAAACCAACAGTGGGAAAATCTGCTGCGGACCTGTCCTTGAGCTGCCCGAAAAATTATATGTTTGGTAAGTAGTTGTACGTTAAAAAAGTTGATATGGTTGAGAAAATATGTGACAATGAGGTTATGTCCTAACCTGTCTGTTAAGATGATATTGATTTGAAACGTTATAGTTTATTTTATATATGAACAGATATAGGTCACTTTCTGTGACTTTATTAAATCCTAGTGATGTTCCACAAATAGATCACTTCCAAACACAATGTTACTGCAGCCTGTTAATCAATACGAAATCATGACAACAATTAAGAAACTAAAAAATACTACCTCTGTTGGGACAGATAACATACCATCAGCTGTTTTCAAAAAAGTTGCTAATACTCTACTACTTCCACTGTCATATTTAATTAACTGGTCGCTTATGGACGGCATTTTTCCAAACATTTTGAAAACAGCTAAGGTAGTACCTCTTTTTAAAAAGGGGAATGTACTTGCCCTTAAAAACTATAGGCCAGTAGCCATCTTACCTGTACTTAGTAAACTATTAGAACGTATTGTTTATGATCAAATTATAACATTTATCGGGCGATTTAACATTCTTAAAGACTGTCAACATGGATTTTTTGGTGGCCGATCTACACATTCAGCGATTTCTGAATTTTTAAACAACGTGTACGAAAACTTAAATAATAAAAAGAAATGTATTGGCCTCTTTATGGACCTCAGTAAGGCATTTGACCTGGTTGACCATGTTCTTCTCTTGAAAAAACTTTTTGAGTGTGGTTTGAGGGGTAGGGTGCATGAGTGGTTGCAGTCATATCTAAATGGTCGACATCAAGTTGTTGAAATTGATAAAACCAAATCTTCTGAATTAGACATTACTTGTGGGGTACCCCAAGGATCTGTCCTAGGTCTCCTTTTATTTTTAATATTTATTAATGATATTCCAAATGTCTGTAACAACAAGAATCTTACTCTCTTTGCTGATGACAGCAGTTATGTGGTGGCCAGTAATGTCGTAGTAGTAGTAGTTAGGGGGAGGTCTAAAGACCTGACTGGTAGGCCTATAAGGCCCTTTCAGTCTACCTCAGCTCCTCCCTCAACCACCACCCGCCACCAGGTGTACATCCTTGAATCTGCCTGTCCTTACTATGTAAGTCTGCATATCCTTCCATGCAAGATCCTTAACTTCGTCCCTATGCAAGACCGTAGTGCCGAAAATATCTCGTCGCAGTCTCGCTCGCGCTTCACATCTGCACAGGAAGTGAAGAGGAGTTTCCTCCTCTTCCTGACAGTCCGTGCAGATAGAATCTTCCTCAATGCCTAACATAAAGAGGTGTCTCCTCAATCGACAGTGCCCCGTTACTATTCCTACGATGAAATTTAGAGCTTTCATGTCTCGGGCTAGTAACCATTCTGTTTGGCTCTTATCGGGCTTCACAAAGAAGTCTTTAGCTTGCCTCCCGACCCCGGACTGGCCCCATTCCCGTTGAAGTTCATGTTGTGCCCATTCGTCGAGTGCTGTTCTTATCTGCTGCCTAGTGATGCCTAAAGCTGGTTCTGGTCCTACATACGGGCTGGTGGCGCCGAGTCTAGCAAACTCATCTGCCTTCTCGTTGCCCCCAATCCCACAGTGTCCTGGCACCCAAACCAACTTCACTCTTTTACGTCGCGCCAACTGCTCTAGCCTGTCACCGCATTTCTGAACCAAAACTGATCCCGCCATGGGTGAGTCGAGCGCCTTAAGTGCTGCTTGACTGTCTGAGCATATGACAATCTCTCCCTCTGCCCCCTCTATGACTTCCTTCATCGTTATTGCCATTAGAATGGCATATACCTCAGCCTGAAACACCGTTGAAAACTTCCCAAAAGGGAAGCTGGACCCGGTTTCTGTAGCCTCAATATAAACTCCAGCACCAGAGGATTGCAACTGTGTCATACGTAACCATCCGTATAGCAAACAATTGCCTCTCTGGAGAACTCCAGCCTGTTTCTCTCCCAGTCCTCTCTTTCGGGGATTGAGATACTATAACCCTTATGCCATCTTAGTCTGCCTGAGGGTCGCGCTACTCTGTAGGTAGATAAAGGGATCTCTCTTTCCACAATGTGGGAGATCCTTGCATGACCCACAACCTCACCTTTGGTATGCCAAGCTCCTGCGTCTCTCATTCGCAAGTGCGCTGCCATAGCCTCTTTCTTAATGAAAGTAGACAATGATGGCAGCCCTAGCAAGACATCCAATGCTGCAAGACTGGAACGAATGGTTTTCGTCTCCACCGAGGGTCACCATACTATTGAGCCGTATAATATCCTGGGTCTTATGACTGCTTGGTACAGCCAGTGCATGACCCTAGGACTTAGCCCCCAGGTTGTTCCTACCGCTCTACGGAGCTGCCACAAGGTCGCTATTGACTTCTTTATCTGCCTATCGACATAAGTCTTCCAGCTCAGCTTTGCATCTACTGTGACCCCCAGGTATTTAACCTCTTTTGCCAAGGTCGGTTGTTGACCATTCAATCTTGGGGGACGAAAATCTCCTAAATGTGGCCAGTAATACTTTGCAGGAAGCTATTCGGAAAACTCAAGAAATGCTTCATATATTTTATGAATGGTTTAATGCAAAAAATGTTTATTTAAATGTGGATAAAACCAATTTTGTGAGCTTTACACCTCGAACTCGCGTTCTCAATGAGTCATATCTAATAAAAATTTATGGTAAGTCAATACAACAAGTCTCGTGTGTAAAGTTTTTAGGCGTTCACCTGGATAACGGGCTTTGCTGGGACGCACATGTTGATGAGCTCTGTAAAAAACTGGCCACTTCATCCTATGCTGTCTATAGATTAAAACAGATTTCAACCACGGATGTTATTTTTTCGTATTACTATGCACAATTTTACAGCCGCTTAAAATATGGTCTAATTTTTTGGGGTAATTCATCCCACTTAATTCGAGCATTCAAAATTCAAAAACGAGTGATTCGGACAATTTCTGGAGTGTGTAGTTTGGCCACATTATTTAGGCGATACAGGATACTAACGTTACCCTCGTTGTACATTTATGAGGTGCTTCTATTTGTTAAGAAAAATTTTCAAAAATTCTGTTAGAACACTTACTTTCATAATTATGAAACACGTGGCCGTTTGGATCTTGTATATCCTATTCACTCTCTTAGTGTAGCCGAAAATAATATCTACTATATTGGAGCCAAAATATACAATAAATTACCAGATAATTATAAACTTGTGCTTAACGAAAATGTGTTTAAAAGAACTGTCAAAGAATATCTAATATCTCAAAGTTTGTATAGTGTTCATGAATATTTAGAATCTTAGGCATATATGTTACACTTTATAACTTTTAATAATTCTTCTATGTACTCTTTATCAATGTGTAAAATTTATATCTAATTTAAAAATTTTCTATCCCATTGCTTAGAAGCAGTGGAACCATATGTGACTTGATCCATACTTGTATATTATACTGTCAAAGGATTCAATAAATATGTTTATATTTACGTTTATGTTTATAACCAACACTTAAAGGTAGCTTGGTTGCCTTAAGTAATGAAAAGACCTCTTTCTAAAATATTTTTAAAAAAAAAAAAACCTACTTCAAAAAAAGCACTGAAAAATAAAAAATAATTTTCTATATGGTTTTCACTAACGATCTTCTTGTTGTTATGTTAGAGTGGTGAATCATTTTGGGGTTAGGATTAAAATGTTTTTTTTTATAAATTGTTGACGTTTCGCAACTTTACTGTTGCATCCTCAGGGAGCATATAAATTATATATCTTGCATGAAACCCATATTATCAGTTGAAAATGGACCACCCACCACAATATCTGTATTTTGCAAAGCAAGCCGCTGGTTTCAAAACCGTTTCGGGAGACTTTAATAACCTTTCAAAAAATGACACAAAAATAATAAGTTAAAACCCATTCTCTAAAAGTCTACAGTTCATCAGAAATTCTGCATTTTGCAACACTTTCGAAAACACTCTATGTTCGGAAAAGAAAACATTTAACAGAAAACAATCAAATTACATGAAAGCCGATTAAATTCTCCACACAACACTGAAAACCAGATTCCACTAATGCTATATTGCAACAAACACCAGGCTCCGAAAAAGGTAAAAAAACATCCATTTAAAATAGCAGGGTCCAAATTTGGGTTACCCTGTACAATTCTCTTACTTCGCGAAGTAGGCAGATTATTACAAAACTGTTTCGGGAGAACTTAATAAGTATTCAAAAAATGTTACAAAGATAAATCAAAGCATATTCTCTAAAAGTTTATAGTTCATCAGAAATATTGCATTCTGCATAACTTTTTAAAACATTATGTATATTCGGAAAAGAAAGCATTTAACAAAAATCAACCAAATCACTTAAAAAGGAACTAATTTTTTTACTCAAGAGTGAAAACGAGATTCCACTAGATTATTTACTGTGAGAAATAGGGGTACTAAATCAAGCAAAAAAAAAATAGATATTTATTCATTTGTGAGTAGTTTAGATGAACAACGAGTGTTATCTCTATTTTCTTTATTTATTTACCTACATGTTTAAGTGATACATTAAATTGACGATTTTGGTGAGTTCTTTAAAAATATTTACAGAATGAATCAAAAAAGTTTTATGGAAGAAAATTATGACGTTTATAAACTTACTTGTTTTTTTAACTCACCCTGTATATTCAGATTTATAGATTAATTTGAAAGAGACTTCAAAAAGCTTTAATTTGAGTTATTACAACAATCGTCAGTTTTTCTTCCAGTTTCGAGAAAAAGTGAAAAAACTGTTTTCTGTTAATGTACATGATTTAAATAGTGATAAAAAATTTAAATGTTAGTTCAGTTAAGGGAGAAGGAATAATTGCAGCTATCCATAGAATCTTTTCTTTCCGTAAAAGTATTACGAATATTCAGACTAAAGGTTTAAGGGATACATAAAACTATACTTATTGTTAAGGTTTTTGAAATTCTGTACAGAGTAGACCAAAACGTTTTTGGGAAGAAAATGAGTGACATATAAACACAATTTTATTAAATACTTAATATAAAATTTAATCGATTTTATATTGAAATTATCTTTAATTCCAGTTACCTACCACTAGTTTAGTTTTCTTTATTTTTTAAGAAAAAATTAAGAACTTTTTATAAACATTAACATAATTTTCTGTAAATACTTAAATCTAGTATATGAGTAATTTTTAAATACTATAGTACTTCAACTGAGTAAAAAATAAATAGGTACAGTTATATATTAATAATGTTAATATTAATATATAACACATTTTGGAAATAATATGCCACACTAACAACATAATTACTACTAATTTCAAAATATCAAAATCTTGTCACAATAGGCTATCAACATGAAGAGTTAACCTAAGCAGAAAAACATAAACTATACTTTTGAAACAAATTAAAACAATTCATTTCCCAACAGTTATTATCTAGCTTAAGTAAAAAAAAACAACAAACCAATGATCAATTTTCCGATTTTTTCAAAAATTCTTCGAAATTAAGGGAAGTGCATGCACAGATTGAATTGCACGCATTTTTTTAACCTGCTTTTTAGATCATCGATATCAAGTGGCTGTGTTTTGTACACAATGAATTTCAGATAGCCCCCCCCATAAGAAGTAATTCAACGGATTGAGGTCTGGAGACCTCTCTGGCTACCTTAAAGCCTCTGAAGTAAAAATCCAATGGTTTTCAAAAACAGTACATGACAACAAATGTAGACTTCTTTTTAAAATTAGAACATAGTATATACACCAGACGAACCTACAGTATTAACGAAGCGCGTCGTGTAAAAATGCATTATATGGAATTTTCTAATTAATTTATTAGTATTTTACTTGTTGTAATGGAATTCCATTAAGTAACAGCCACTAACATTCAATATTTCAACCTTATATACTCCCTGCATATCACAAATCACACTAACACTTTTCGTTTTTCAGACATGAAAAGAATAATAGGCAGAGATTACTATGATATTTACGTTCAAAACTTTGTCAAAATGGAAGAGTCCAAGAATTTTCCAATTAATATCATTCGATCGGTCAAAAAAAATAGTGACGAACCGGTTATCAAGCTTGAAACTGATGACGAATCAGCTGCTGTTACTAAATCACCTGAAGTTGTCAGTTCAGATGTCCTCAAATACATAAAGGAATCGGTCAAAGAGCATTTAGGTAGGTCAATACGTAATTGTATAATATATATTAGCAATATTAATAAACCACGTGAACTTTGGCTATATATTTTATTAAATAAACAAAAAATTGCTGAATGTTTTAATAGCTTTTATACAGGGCACCAAGTCCGTCGCCTACATCCAACTTTTGAACCAATCGGTATATTGCAACGAAATGAACGATAATATAAGTAAATTCTTCATTTTTTGAAAAAAAAATGACAGTTTTAGATGTCAAGAAGACAGATGGGCGAGTTTTTAAAACTCTTTTTTATGCAGTCGAGTGATTTTGGGATATTTTTTGAGGGTACCAATGTCAATACTCCAGACTAAGTAAAGCACGACAATGAAAGGGTAAATATTTTACTAAAACGGTATAAAAATTAATAAAACATATTAAAAAATTGAAAAATGCAGAAAAAGAAAAACGTCAAATTTTTATTTTAAAATACGTTGTAAATGTGCGTCTTGCACCTTCTGACAAATGAAAATCCTGTTAGTGAATTCCTCCCTCATATTTTTAGAGTTTCAGGATTTATTCCTGCACTCACGTCGATGAAACGTTGACGCAGTTCGTCCAGACAATCTGGAGCCATTTCGAACGCTTGAGATTTCACATAGCCTCATAGAAAATGATCAAGGGGTGTAGGTTGTGGCGAGCAAGCTGACCACTGTGTCGGACCTCATCGACCAATCCATCTATCCGGATAGGTTGCATCCAAGTAATTTCTAGTGTCTCTAAGATAATGTATCGGGGCACCGTCCTGCTGAAACGGAATGCCAAAGTGGAAATCACGAGGGTTTTGAACAACAACATCATCAACAAGTGGCGTGATGGTATCCTGCAGTATTCGAAGATATATGGGCCTGTCTAAATTTCCTTCCCAAAATATGGGATCTATGATATAGTCACACAAAATGCCCGCCTAAATATTTATTATTTAAGGAAAACACATGGGGGTTTTCACCGCTCCATTATCAACAACTTTGAGTGTTACCTTCCATTCCGGAAAAAGGTGCTCTCATCACTTAAACAACCCTCACAAATCAAAATACAAGAGTTCTAACCACACTACACCACAACTTGTTACATTCTGGACGCGCGTTTCGCTAACCAAGTTAGCATCATCAGCAGATGATATAAACTAAAGTAACTTATCCTAACCGAGACTATTTATAGGTAAATGTGGTCACACTTGGTTGCACCTGTGTTCTTTAAAACGAATGTTTATAGAGCGTTTAGTTTGCCCAACATATTTTAGATCGCAGTCATTACAACCATTTTGAAATATTGTACGTTGGTGATGCAACAGCTGAAACAAGGGTATTTTTTACTTCTGTTATCATTTTTGATAACGGGTTTTTCTCAATTAAATCGTAGGGATCAGTTACTTCAATCAAAATACTCTTTCAAAATAATCTGTTTTGTCTAGTATAAGAACCTTATTTCCTTTGTCAGCTTTTAAATAAAAACATTCTTTCTTCTTCAGTCCCTGGATAACTTTAGTATTTTTACGAGAAACATATTTTGACTTGTTGTTAGAGTTTTTGAGATTTGATTTCTCTCTAATGAATCCCTTAGTTGATTCTGGCACGTACTAAATGGAACTTTCTATATTCGCTATAATAGTTGGTAAACTATTTTTTACTGGAGCCTCTGCAAAATTCAAACCTTTATTCAAAAGGGCGATTTCTCTATTTTCAAAGGACTGAAAAGAAAGGTTTTCTACAATGTTCTTGACTTCCGAAGAAATCTGTTTTTGTGGTTTCAACTTTCTCTGTTAAGTGAACACATTTTCTTCAAAAATTTGGCATCGATAACTTTGAACATTTTTCTTTGGAGATGTATCCATTGTTCAAATTCTAAATTACTAAGCTTATAAGAGAGTTTTTTAAATAATCTGTGTGCTTAAATTTCTAGCATACCTCGTTTGCTATACAGATTTTTAATTTCTAAATCTAGCCTCTTTTGTTTGGCAAAAGATTCAACCTTCCCAAAACTAAAAAAGACTTGCATGATTTTAGAAACCAAATATCTGCTGCTATTAACCTAATCTTAGTACAGTACTTACAATAAAGGTTCGTTCCGTTGACCGTGGCACCTGTGGTGGAAGATAGATCAAAATATAAGAGTTCGAACCACACTACACCACAACTTGTTACTTTCTGGACGCACGTTTCGCTAACCGAGTGATCATCATCAGCAGATGATATAAACTAAAGTAACTTATCCTAACCGAGACTATTTATAGGTAAATGTGGTCACACTTGGTTGCACCCGGCTGGACCTTTGTCAGTAAGCAATAGAGGGGACTGTAGGGAATAGGCACTCTGTCTTTATTTAGTGCTTTCTTAACACATTTAACTATTCCTATACTCTCAAATGCATCCAATAATCTATTATTAGACATATTTTTAATTAACTTAAGATTATTTATTCCTATTTGGTGGTTGTTACCCAAAGCACGTTGGGCAACGCTTGACTTTTCTGTTCTCCCGTATCTTAAATATGCCATATGCTCTTTAAACCGAATGTTTATGGAGCGTTTAGATGCCACTGAAGGAGATGAACGTTTTTATCATCTGTTGATGATGCTAACTTTGTTAGCGAAACGCGTATCCAGAACGTAACAAGTTGTGGTATAGTGTGGTTAGAACTCTTGTATTTTGATCTATCTTCCACAACAGGTTCCAGTGTTAGGACTAAACATTGGGATTTGTTGTAATCATATCTGCCATAATCTCGCAAAACTCTAGTCGCCTGTCAAGGTCATCTTCGGTTAATGCGTGGACAATTATCTTTTTATAAGGGTAAAATTAATTGGATTTTAAAATGTTCTTAACGGGCGAACGGGAAATGTTGGATGTCTCAGCTACTTTCTTAGTACATTGTCTAGGATTTACGACAATTGTAGCTTCGACTTGAACTTTCACACTTTCGCAAATTTTGGGCCTCCTAGATCTTGAGGCATCTTTTCCGTCCCTATCACTGGAAATTTTGACACTAAATTCTGAAAGTATTTCCTGCACTTTGGTCGTTTCGGAAAGCGTTCATTGAAGATGCGAACTGCAGCGTGATAATTCCTGTTGGCCTCGCCAAAGATGATAACTGCTTGGATTTTATCTTCTAATGAATGAGACTTTTTTGTAGTCAAATAAATGCTCCATCCGCGTGTCTGGAAATTTCGATTACTATTCGCAGTAAACGGCAAACTGAGGTTAAAGTTGGAATTTAAATTATTATAACTTTAAAACATTGCAGTAATGTAACCGTAAAAGTTATAAATTCGAGATTTGGTCTTGATCTATCTAAAAATATCTTGTTTCGTAAAAAAATACCCAGCGGGCTTAGATATATTAGTTTCCTTGTAATACAGGATATTGTTAAAAAATGGACCCATTCTTAGGAACTCTGGTGCAAACTTCACCTCGTTAGTACATCCCCTGTATATAATCCAAGACCCTTCCTAAATAGTCCATTTTATGTAGCTTTTTAAGCACTTTCCGGTGACCTAATTCGTTTTCTGACCAGATGCCTACCTTTTTTGATAAAAAAGAAAAAGGGACTAAAAAAATTCATTTTTTGGAAAACATTTTTCGTAAAAATTTCTATGTTTTTCCTATTTTAGACAGAGATGCATTCAGGTTTTGGTTCTCGAAGATATTTCCTATGAAAAACGTCACTTTAAAATATAAGCGCCCCAAAACACTTTTTTTTTCGAACGAAAAAAAATTCGTAAAATCGTCAGACGAAATCGAAACCTAACCAAAACAATAGGGTTCTGTAAAATCAGAAGAGTCATCCTTCCAGAAAGTTTCGTCACAAAAAAAATTAAAAGGTCGTGTTACATCAAAGTTGACTTTTTTGGTGAACTTTGCAGTACCATATCTTCGATATCAAAGGTGGTACAGAAAAATGTTTTAAACAAATCTCGAGATCTACGTCTCCTCTAAAAATACATATCAAATTTAATGTCCTATATCTAATAGTTTACGAGATATGCCACCCCCCCCCAAAAGTCGAAAAACCCGGTTTTCTGAAATGACACCCACCCACATCAGGTTTTCGTCTCCGAGTGTGAGAGCTAAAGGACAAACATCCATGAAGCGGACGTTTGTTAACAAGTAATAATTTTGATAATGTATGATTACGTTCAAATCAAAACTTCTAACCGCAAGGGTAATTTTTAAAATGATGTTCTTTAACCTTCAGGTTTCGACATCGAAGAAGCAGTAATATCAGTACCGGCTTATTTCAGCTACGCCCAAAAAGCTGCCACCAAACGTGCAGCCGAAATGGTGGGATTCAAAGTGTTGAAGCTGATCACCGAACCAGTGGCGGCGGCGATTCACTATACCTTTAGAAAAAGTAAAACGGACGAAAATCTTCTGCTTTTTGACTTGGGAGGAGGAACGTTGGATGTTTCCATAATATCGGTTACGAAAGACGACTTTAAGGTCAAATCTATTGCAGGAGATATGTTTCTGGGAGGAAGCGATTTTGACGAGATATTGTTTGAGTATTTACAAATTGAAATTGGGAGAAGGTTTGTATATTTAAAGCTACTATTGCACTGTAACCGTTTTCTAGAAAAAAAATGGACAATACGTTTGGCCAATGTAATTTTGTAAGGCAAACTTAAAAACATATTTGCAAAAGAAATAGAGATATTGGGATGGGGTTTTCAACATATTTTTACGAATTTAATTTAAATCAATATATTTTAGTGACTATATCATAAGAAGTCAAAAACATATAGCATCGTTTTAACATGACCGTTGCAAAAATTCGAAATTTCGAGGATCTAAAAAAAAACGAAAGCTCCAATCTAAATGATTACACAGAATATTCGTAGCAAATTAAGTGAAATTCCTTCTTTTTGTTCGAAACGTTGAGACACGCGTTAAAACCTGGTTTTAAATGGAACATTTATAGGGGGATTTATAGTCAAAACACGATAAATGGTCATGACTAAGTAATACCTTTATGCTTTATGCCTACTTGTGCATCTGTTTTGGCTAATAAATTATTCCGGTCCAGGGTGGTAGAGAAAGATTGAAACAATATATGTACATACAAAAATGTATTGTTTATTGCTGACTTTGACATAAATTATTGATATGCTCTGTACTTCTAGATTATTCAAAGGCTTTTGATAAAATAAATCATGATATCATATACGCCATTTTGCGTTACGCAGAGTTCTCGGAAAACTCCATAAAGTCAATTAAAAGTTATTTATCAGATCGCCAACAGCATGTAGAGACCACTGCGGGAATTCTGACATGGGGAGAATATATTGTGGGGTACCCCAAGGATCTGTCCTTGGACCCCTCCTCTTTTGCATATACAGCTTTTAAATCACAATGAAATATTGTTCAATATATTTATATGCCGATGATAGTCAACTACTCTATTGGTTTTTTCTATCTCAGCTGCGTGATGCAAATATGACCATTGGTGAAGATCTGGAAAGATTGGTGGAGTTTTCGGGCCAGCAACAGTTGTCTGTTAATCCAGATAAGTCACATATTCTTATGTTTGGTAGAAACAAAGCGGATATGGCGAAGAAAATTAAAATTTCGATAGATAATATCGATTTACAATGCAGTAATACTGCTCGAAACTTGGGGCTGGAATTTGAAACAGACTTGCGTTTTTCTACTTATATTGCTAAATGTATGGGGAGGGGGCGTATGCTAATTTAAAAATGTTGTTTCCTCAGCGACGTGTTTTACCAGAAAGTTTAAAAATAAAACTTACAGATGCACTAGTTCTTAGTCATTTCAATTTTTGCGATGTGGTGTACAGACCTTGCCTCACTAAAAGAGATGCAAACGGAATTCAAAGGGTACAAAAGTCTTGTTTAAGATTTATTAAAACATTTACTTACCTAAATTCTCAATTTTATTAACAAATCTAAGTATGAGTATCCCGAGGTACCCCTGTTATTTTTTGATATGTTAAAACTACATTATTTAGCTTTCTTTTGACATAATTCTTAATGTTCGCAATAGAGTTGAGGTCTGCTCTTGATCGTAAACGTTCCACAGGCGGCCTTGCATCATACTGAAAACATTTTTTTTCAGAATTTGTGGTGATTACCGAATTTTATTAACAAATCTAAGTATGAGTATCCCGAGGTCTGTTATTTTTTGTATGGCTTATTTGGATGTTTGGTGTTCTCATCCAAAAAATGTCCAAAAAAAAAACAACCGCTTTTATCAGTTCCTTTTAGAAGCTTTTAATTTACAAAATATTTCAACGGATATATCAAGTGGTTTAAAAACCCAAATAAAGTTGTTTTCTTCGAAAATTGAGAAAAAATGGAAGTCGGCTGGCTGCAGAAAAGAAAGGTGAACTTATCAAACTTAAATTATTTTTTTCAACTTTCTCACATTTCGTTCCGAAATATTGACATTACTATAGCACACTCCCATCCTAAAAGAAAAAAATCGTTATAATGCAGTGTGTCTAAAAATAATCTGCTTCATATATAAAAAAACAAAATATTCGTTTTTTTAGATTTTTAATCAAATATCAAGATTGGTTGGCAAATTATTTTATTTTCAAAAATATAAATGAAGACAATAATTCTGATGAAAATAATGAACATATTGGTGGCCCAGGGAGACCACAAAAATCATTCGAAAACTGTAGCGAACGGACCAAACGTACCAAGGTGCGCGATCTCGTTGAATCGAGGTCTTTAACTGAATTAAAATACGCAGCACAAATGTCTGCACGAGCTAATGGCAGTAGAACTTCAGCAGTCCTCCTAAAAACGGCTTCTGAATCCAATAATAAAGCAAAAGAAATTCAAAAACTGATAGAAAAAGCTAAATCATTGCAAACTTATTCTGGCGAAGAAGCACTTGGCTTATATATCGACATAGGATTAACCCATAATAAATATAAAGTATTAAGAAAAATAGCTTTAGAAAAAGGACACAATTTGTACCCATCGCTATACTGCCTAAGAAAAATGAAAAGTGAATGTATTTCTTCAAATAATGTAATTGATGTAGATGAAGTTAGCGCCAGTATTAATTTACAAGCGTTGGCTAATCACACTTTCGAACGTCTACTAAAAGCAATAGCTTCAACCATTATCGATAAGGTATCTGACGGAAGTACACTATCTCTAATTTGTAAATGGGGTGGAGACGGTAGCTCTGGCCACAGTACTTATAAACAAAAATTTACCGAAGAGGGTAACACGGACGAATTTTTATTCGTAATTTCTTTTGTTCCGATTCGTTTATTATCATCGAATAGAGAAGTTCTATGGCAAAATAAGCAACCGTCTTCAACCCGTTTATGTCGCCCAATAAAGTTTATTTTCCATAAAGAAACCGAGGAAATGTCAATGCGCGAATTTGATTTAGTTCGGGATCAAATTAGCAACTTAGAAATATTTGAGATGAGTATGTTCAATAAGATCATTAGAGTTAACTACACTTTTATCTTTACGATGATTGATGGCAAAATTGCAAATTACTTGGCGTCCCAAAAATCAACGCAGTCTTGCTATATTTGTGGTGCCAAACCCAGTGAAATGAACTCCATGCAGCTTAAAACACCTAAGACCGAAGTTTACCAGTATGGTTTATCCACTTTACATGCATGGATAAAAGCGCTTGAATGTTTTTTGCATATATCATATAGATTAGAAGTAAAAAAATGGGCTATCCGGAATGAAAACGACAAATTATCTGTTGCAAACAGGAAAAAAAACATTCAAGCGCGATTCAAAGCTGAAATGGGTCTTATAGTGGATAAGCCTAAACCTGGGTTTGGTACCACAAATGATGGCAATACGGCTAGACGATTTTTACAAACATGCTGCTCAAAGTGCCGAAATAACCGGTATCGAACAGGGTCTTATTGAGCGTTTTTATGTTATATTGTGTTGCTTGTCCTCGGGATATGACTTAAATTTAGATTTATTCAATATTTTTTTGTTAGAGACTAAGAAAATGTACATAAGTTTATATAATTGGTATTCAATGCCTGTAAGTATTCATAAAATATTGACACATGCAGTAGATGTTATTAGGGAGTGTATTGTGCCAATCGGACAACTGTCTGAGGAAGCCCAAGAGGCTCGCAATAAAGATTGCAGACGTTTTCGATTGGCACATACACGAAAAACAGCTAGATTAAATACAAATACAGACCTTTTTAATATGCTACTCATTACTTCTGACCCTTTGATTGGTTCGTACCGTGAAGAACCTATTGCGAGTTTAAGAACGTTCCCTGAAAATGTATTGCCCTTTTTAGTAAGACTCCAAGAACGCGGTACGTCACCAATCAGAGAGTCAGAAGTAAATGAAAATTCTTTTGAACCAGACAGCTCTGAAAGCTCAATCGAGGGAAGTGTTGACGATTTTTAATTTTTTAAATAGGTACCTAGTTATAGATATTTCTGTAGTTTATTCGAATAGTTTATTGTTTTGAACAATAATTGACATTATGAAACTTTTGTTATGTGTATAAAAACATGTGTATATGTGTATGTTCCAAAATCAGACTGTCATTCTTAAATAGCGTATTCTACATCGAAATTACTAGTTTATCATGTAAACATAGGTCCGAAAAAGCTTTGTGTTTGAAATACAGGATGTCAAGGATTTTTTTTATTTTATTTTAATAGCTCCCATAATAGGCCATAATAGGTACTGTCCTCCACAAGATAAAGTCATTACCTATAACATAAAATGTTCACTTTTGTGAAACAACCTCAGATACCGATTCTTGTTCAAAAATCTGGCTTATTATGAGAGTTATTAAAAACACAAATAAAACAATCCTGTTTATATGACAAACTAGTATTTTTTCGATGAAGGATACCCTATTGAAGTATGACAATGTAATTTCGGGACACCCTGTATAGAGTATTTTTGAAAATTATGTATTTTTATTTTTCTGTGTTGTACATTATTGAACAAAATAATAATTAAACGTGTTGATAATTTCGTAGAATTCAAATTAGAAAACATAAACAGGGTGCACCATAAAAACAGCAATTTTGATTTAGTACAGATTTTTTAGACATCCTGTATAAATGAAAATAATTTTAGGTTGTGCAGCTTATGTTGCTGTACAACTTTTCTATTTAATTTTTGTATCTATGACTAGCCGTTATTAACATATCAACCGAGCATACACTATTGGGACACCCTGTATAATCCTATATTCAGTATTTCTTATCAAAATGCTAAATAACGACTTATTAAATACATTATATCTCATATTTAAATAAAAATAATGAATTCAACTTGTAAAATATTTTTCGCCGTCTAGCATGTACAGATCGAATCACTATGCGACGTGGGGTCTTGCATTGTCGTGCATTAACAAGAAATGTTGGCCTATGTAAGGAGCAAAAGGAACAATATGTTCGGATAAGATGTCAGTAATGTACCGTTCACTGTTCAATGGACCACCACGCAAAGAAATAAGTTCTGTTCGGGCAGTCAAAGAAATTCCTCCCCAAACCATTACAGAACCTCCATTAAATAGCGTGGTTTGACGAATGTTATACTGTGAATAACGCTCTTTGGCCTGCGTAGTACTCGTACGCGTCGATCGGAGCTGTACAAATAAAACCTCGACTCGTCCGTGAACAAGACTCGCTCTCAATCCTCAAGATTCCAGTTTACATGCTGTCTCGCTCTACGATGGTTTGCGTTTAACCTCGGCCCTATTGCTGGAATTCGGAATCTTAAATTCTGTTCTGCAAGTCGTCTTCTTACAGTGGATATACTTATTTGGACGTTATGTGTAGCGTTAAGTTGTACCTGAAGATTTCTTGCTGTTACAAAACTTTCTCTCAAAGCAGGTAACCGAATGAAACGATCCTGGTTCACTGTTGTTCCTCGGTGCCTTCCTTGCCCATGGCGTCGGTTATGATCCTTAGTTTGCTCAAAACGGTTGACAACGCGCGATATTGATGAATAATAAACTACCAGTATCCCAGCTACAGCACGGGAGCTTAATCCTTCCTCGGCCAATATAATTGCTGCTACGCATTCGTCACGAGACAAATTTCTTGTTTGACGCTTTATAGCCAAAATTTTATAACTTTTCAAAGATAAAATTGACACATAACAAACAAACATGACAGTTTGTCAAACTTGTTCATTTCTATTTAAGATGTTGAATTGTTAAAATAAACTAGTGCGCTTTAATCTTTTGCTCTGTATTTCATTTAAAAACAGAGATATTGACATGAAACAAAAACCAAATTGTTAAGAAAAATTGGGGCTATAATTTGCATTAAGCGTATACCCGCTCTTACGGCTGAAACGATCCACAGGTTGTTTCAAATATTCTGGAGAAAAGTTACTCTCATTGTTGGCCCCTGTATATGCTCAAAACTAAAATCTACATTTAAAAAAAATTCATCAAAATGTGCAATTTATAGTGGTGAGTTAATTTTGATGCGTAGTGTATATCTGCTATATATTCATGTATCTCCCATGCCTCTCTCCAAGTAGTTTTAATTAGTATACCTATTAACCTTGTAAGAAGGTATATGGAATTTTCTATATGTTATTTTTTTTTCTTTTTATTATTATTAATTATTTACGGAACGCTACTAGTTGCTATTTTTGCACTGCGGAGCCAAAACTCGTATCAGTTTCACTACCTTTTGGCTCCTTTTTATAGTATTATGTTTCTACTGTGTAGCAATTATACGTACTGTAACATCGTACACTGTACTACAAATAAAACATTAATATTATTATTATTATATGCGGAAAAGTAATAATCCGTATTTTCTTCAAAATAGAAGTCATTTTGGCTAAGGAACTCTTGCAGCTCCTCTTTTTTGCTGCTTATGGTTGATACTTTTTCAGCTAAGGTGCTGTGATAACTAGTATTACCATAAACCATTACACTGCCTGGCGGGATATTTGGAAGAAGAGAATTTTTCATCCTATTTTCAAAACGCTCATTTGTCATGTCCTGATGGTATTCTAACGAGTAGTCCTTAATGTTTTTTTGCTTAAAGTAGGAAAGCGTTGGGCACTAAGATGGATATTCTTTTTCCTCGAGAAGCAGGTATATCTAAAATGCACTTTGGTGAAGAATATTGCCAACCTTTAATTGTAGTGTCATGGGTGTTAAGCTAAGTCTCATCTAAATAGTAAATATTTCCGTTTTCTGCGCGGAACTGATGAATTTGGATTAAATATTTTTGTCTCCATTCCACTAGCCGTGGAGTCTCTCTAATGCAAATGCGCTTGTCAATTTTTTAAATCGAAATCCAATTTTATGCAGGAATCGGTGTAACGTTTCTCGACTAGCAGTGAATTGACCATTTGTTAATAACTTTTCTCGCAAAGAATCAAGAGACGGAATCTGCTTAAGCTCATACACCTCATACACTTCCCTGCGTATTAATTCTGCATTACCATTTCCAAATACTTTGATTGTGCCTTTGTCAGATCTGTTCTTCCTCTCCAATGAATTGTCTTGGTTAAGGAATCGACACAAGGTAGACCTTGGAACTCCACTGTCCTCTTAATGGTAGCTTCTATGGCCTCTGACGCTTTTATAAGTCCTGCAGACAAATATTTGAAGGTTACTGAACGTTTCTTGATTTTACTGCATAGAAATATTAGTAAATGCAGTTTAAAGCTTTGCATTAGTATGTGAGTTATTATTGGCGGATATGCTATAGTCAAAGGCACTGTAAGGAGTCGCAAATTCAAATTCAAATTCAAATTCAAACTCAAAAAGTACTTTATTAGTCAAAAAAAATAAAATTCTTTTTCACAAAGCATATAGTAGGTACATGTATATTTTAATAGACCTTACCAATATAATATTTGAATTAGAAGACAAAAAACAAATGGTAGCAAGAGTTGCAAAATTAAAACAAACAAACAACAATAAAAAAACAGATATACAAAACAAATAAAGGATATAAAAAAATATACATAAAAATTATAATAAAATATCACTAAGAATTAACATTCTCTAGGGCATCCCGATAGAATTCATCCAAATTATAGTATGCTTTACTGAAAAGTAATCTTTTAAGTCCACGACGAAGAATTTTTTGAGAATTAACCGTTTTGAGAGCAGTTGGTAAATGATATAAATCTTTCGACCCTCATAAATTAATTAATGACCTTTTTACAAGGGTACTCTTTGGCAATGGCAGATTCAAATTGAGAGCATGACGGGTCTTATGTTGGGGAGTGGGGCCCTGGAGCCTAACACGATTTTTAAATATCAGGGATGATGTCTCCAAGATAAAGAGAGACGTGAGAGTTAAAATTCTCTGGGCCACAAAGTGCGGTCTACAAGATTCTCTCTGACTAATACCGACAATAAATCGAACTGCCTTTTTCTGAAGGATGAAAAGTACATTAAGGAGACCCTGACTGTTGACACCCCAGAATGGTATACCATATCTAAGATCTACTATTCGTGTCAGTTGCAGACCCAGCTTTTCTTTAACTGCTCTCACAGCAAAACATCCTGATGAGAGTTTTTTGCTCAAAGTTAAGATGTGCTCCCCAAAATGCAACTCACTATCAATAAGAATGCCAAGAAATTTAGTCATAGACATCTCCGGAAGCGGATCCCCATCCAAAACCAATCCCTCCACATCTCACCTGAATCCAACAATACGAGTTTTACTCAAGTTCAGACAAAGGCAGTTGGAGTTAAACCGCTCTTTAATGATTCTCAGGTCACTTATAATGGTCTGCCTTAGCTGCATAATCTGTCTGTCTTGCCACAGTATAAACGTGTCATCAGCGAAAAGGATGAAATCGCCAGAGATGTTTAGGGTAAGTAGGTCATTGATATAGAGTAGAAACAAAATAGGTCCTAAAACTGAGCCTTGTGGAACTCTACAGTTATTTTGTAGAGAGGACTTTGTTCCTGAGTGCACCACAGACTGAGAACGGCCCTCAAGATAGGATCTAAAACAAAAGTGAGCTACGCCTCGTAATCCATATCTCTCGAGCTTAGACAGCAGTATTCCATGATCCAGGTAATCAAAAGCCTTGGACATATCACAGAACACAGCCGCCGACGCGCTGCCCCGATTCACCCCGAAATAGACCACCTCAAGAAAGCTGTAGATAGCATCATGAGTTCCCTTTGAAATCGAAACTGTTTAACAGTTATAAGGTTAAATGACTGAAGATAGATTATAGAGATTCCTCTTCTGACAAGCTTTTCGATAACTTTAGATAAAGTAGGCAGTAATGAGATTGGGCGGAAGTTAGATGGCTCCGCCGAGTCACCTCCCTTGAATAAGGGGATTACTAATGCCCCTACTAGATTTTTTATTTGAGAAATCACCTCCCTAATTTCATACCTGTCTGATTGGAAAAAACAAAAAGAGCCTGTGTTAGGAACATTTTTAAGATAAGATAGTGGATTTTACCTTTCTTAGTAGACCGTTCGCTATATTACAATAGAATGTACTTAGATGCTCCGGATCAACATCATAGTTGCCATGAGTCGACTTATTACAAAAGTCACTAATCATAGACCAACTTTTTTTGGCTTATTCTTTGCCTTAGCGAGTCATATTTTATAGTACGCATTTTTAATAAGTTTTCTATGACCATTTATCGTGTGTTTGATTATACCAGTAACTAGATTACAGTTGGGGATTCCCCGAGACTCAGCTTATTTAGAACAGAGATATTAATTATTGTCAACGTGATATTCTAACGGGCGTTGTCCATCTAGTTTTCTAGTTCTGTCAGTGTTTCGTTGTGCACTTTCTATATAAAAAATGTCTAGTAGGTATTGTAAAAATAAACCTGATGACTTTTGTTATATTTGTGGACAGTTCACGGTGAAAAAGTTTAAAAGAACATTACGGATTTTGTAAAATTAGGATTTTGCTTACTTTAAAATGAAATTTGGAGATCAAGATAAACTTTGGGCACCTCAAGTTATCTGCAAGATTTGCGAAGGCATTGGTTTAAAAGAACAAGAAAAGCCTTATTGTTTGGAATACCAATGGCCCGGAGAAAATCTAATAATCACACCGACGACTGCTATTTTTGTCTTTGTGACATTAAATATTATAAGACAAAATCTCTAAAATATATTCGATAATACGACCAGTTTCACATGATGCTGATATACCCTAAACTATTGCGGTCTAATGTCCAATCTACCTCAGGAACTAGTAGAGCCTAGCTATTTTCTCAATTAGAACTGAATAACTTAAAAAAATCAGTGATTTAGGACTTCCAAAAGATGTTTCTGAGATTTTAGGATTCAGGTTAAGAGAAAAAAATTTACTTGCCCCAGGAACTATATTTTATTGATATAGAAATCATGTATATTGCCAAAACGTATCTGAGTTGGTTATCTACCTTGGTCCTCCTGAATACAAATCTACCGAATGGAGACTTTTTCTAGGTTCGTTAAAGAGGAGTCTTAAAGCTGTTCTACTACACAATGTCAATTTATATGCATCTGTTCCTATTGGTCATTCAACCCAACAAAAAAAATACGAAAATCTTGAAGAACCGTTTTTAAGAATAAACTGTTAGCAACACAACTGGATTCTATGTGGCGATCTTAATATTGGGTCAACAATCTGGATATATCATATACCCATGTTTCTTATGTGAATGGGACAGTAAAGCAAGATATGACCACTGGACTAAAAAAAACTGGGCCCCCCAAGAAAAAATGTAACACCTGGCTGCAAAAATGTAATTCGGGAAAGCCTAATTGACCTCAAGAAAATTTTATTACCCACTCTTCATATAAAATTGGGACTGATGAAACAATTTGTCAAAACTTTAGATAATAATGGTGCTTGCTTTAAGTACTTACGTGAAACATTTCCTGGTCATTCTGAAGCTAAACTAAAAGAAGGCATCAAATTCGGATGGTTATGCCGGAAGACGAAAAAGAAGCATATAGCTTTAAAAGGAGTTATAAATAAGTTTCTAGGAAACTACAAAAATCCAGAATTTAAAAATATTGTTGAAAACACTTTGCATAAATTTAGGAAGTTAGGCTGTAATATGAGCATAAAACTTCACTTTTACATGCTCATCTTGACCTTCTTCCAGTAACCTCGGTGATGTCCGTGACACCAAGACGTTAAAGAAATGGAAAAACGACATCAAGGGTTGAGAAGTCAAAATGATTGAATGCTTAAAAGAGATCGTCCTACAACAAAATATAAAAGAAAAACAACGAAAAGAAGCTTTTCCGAAAAAAGAGAAAGAATTTCCAAGAAAATAAAGGATTAATTAATGTTATTTTTTAATACTTTCGCGGTTTTATTATTTATGTTGTCGGTTTTCATTATGTTTCTTGTCTATCTTAAATATATATAAATATTCTTACTTTTTACATTATTGTACAACAAAAAAACTCCTATAGTCAAAAGCAGTGTTATCGTGCGGGTCATACTTCAACAGGATTTCTCCCAGGTGCAAGTTTACTGTTTTCTTCAACATCCAAAAGCATGGACTACCATGATAATGTGAACTGTTTGAAAAGTGGTTAAAAGAACAACTGATTCCAAATTTAGATGCTCCATCTTTAATCATTCTGGACAATGCATCTTATCATTCAAGACTTAAATAAACAACCTACTTCATCCTGGAAGAAAAGTGATATCTATTACTGGCTAATAAAACAAAAACAAAATCCTTTACCCAATATGCTGAAACTAGAACTTCTTTTAATGGCAAAATCTATTAAAAAACCGACAATATATGCCGTAGATGAAATATTACGGGAAAATAGACATGAGGTTTTAGGACTGCCGCCATACCATTGCCAGTTTAACGAAATAGAATTAATATCGGCTGGGGCAAAATCATATTACGAAAAACACGTGAACGATGGTCTTACATCAGATAAAGTGCAAATTGTTTGGCATGATTCATTAAATTATATTACGCCGGAGTACTGGAAGAAATCTGTGGAACATACGGAGAAATTAATATAGGATTGGTGGAATCGAGAACGAGTTCTAGATGTCGAAATAGCACCAATGATGATTGCGCCATTTGAGGACAACTCAGAAGATGAGGACTTTTTAAGTGATGATGATATTTTTTAGTCTGTAATATTAAAAAGTTTCTGAAGGATTATATTAGTTTTTGACGTGTATAAATATATATGGGTGAAAAAACAACATACAATTGTAACCAAACGCAAACATTAAATGTTGTATTTAATTTTTGTTTTCCATGATAAATTAGACATGACCTATTAGCATTGTCAACAAAACGATCTCTTTATTAGGTTTTATTAGCCTACTTAGGTTCAGTTTTTTTATGGAAGCTAGATTAGGTTGTCCTTAAAAGTTAAAAAATGGTGTAAGTTGGACAAATTTTAAGGCAAATAACTGAGTTTATCTTTTCTTGCAGATTTGGAAGCCTCTACGTTAACCAAGAAACTAAAAGGTGTCAAAGGTTCTTGCACACGCTAAGAAAAACGGCCAAACGATACAAAGAAATGTTGTCTCGGCGGGACGAATATACCAGAGTCATTGACATAGATTGTGATAATGAATGTGACATCACTATTACCAGAGAATCATTTGAAAGACTATCCGAGGATCTACTGAAACGAATTCTTGATAAGGTAAACATATCGCAAAGACAAAACGCTCATAGTTTCTATCAAAGAGATTAATCTTTCTAGTATGTCCATGGTTACGATTTATAAGAGGACAAATGGACCAAAAATTTAATTTTTCGGGAAAAAATTATAATTTACGTTGAGTATTTCCCTTGGGCATTTTACGAAGGGAAATTTCCATGATTATCGTTCATTTTTTATTGGCAAAAAGAAACAATAGCATAGCTAGAAGTATTCTTTCGTGAAAAATGCACTTGTGCAGAATAACCACGCGCTCCTTAAATAGAAAAAGTAGCAAACAGTGGAAGTTAATTTAATATAATTTTATTGTGAATACATCGGTTAAAATAAAATGTAGTTTCCAGTTACTAATTATTTGGAAAAAGGTAGTAACTACATAGAACTATAGAAAACTGATTAAAAAATTATTCTTTGTTGTAATTAACATGGTAGATAACCGAAAGTTGACAATTATAGGCATTATTAACGAAATTGGGAGCATTTTGATGGTTAGCTTTTTGATGCTGACAATAATGTTGACACTGTTTCTTCTTAACTTGTCATGTTGGTGCTGATTCACTGATTCATTGTTTTCAGCAATACTATCAATTTCATACGTGAAACTTGTAGAAGGTACGGGCGAAGGCGAATTTTCCTTGGAATCCCTGTTGTAGAACATAGGATTTGGTTGGCGATGGGTTTTTTGTTCTCCATGGATTCGTCCACATATGATTCTGCAACTTTTGTCGATTGCCATCCCCCAAGACATTTCAAATCAGTAATATCCACTCCAGCGTCGGCCATCATAATAGCCGAAGAGCGTCTATAACAGTATCCAGTAAAGGGCTCTGGATTTAGAAGTCTTTAGAAAAAGCAGCCATGTCTGATGGCATCTTACCAAACTTATTAATGCCAACAGTATGAGTAGTACATTTTCTTAAATTGGCAAAAAACCTTTTATGCGGTGTGCTTCTGGGACGCAGAGTCCTGTACTTCTTGATTAAATTAAGATTTTTTTCTTCAGTATACTATAATAAATACATACAAATTTGAAAATTGGCGAATTTTCAGAGAGCCATAGAAGTTCAACCATACATCCTAGGAGAAAATAACTGTTTTTTTCGTTTTTTATAACATCAAATTAGTACATCAACAAAGTTTCAGCAAAATCGATTTCCCAAAAAAAGTTTGAAAATTTTGCATTAAATGGTAAAATTTTGACGGAGAATTTTTTTTGAACAGGGTATGATAATATGTGGTTTTATAGGTATGATGACGTCAGAAATTCATTAAACACATTAATATTGACGAGGGATTAGTATTTCTCAAGATATGACTAAATTTTTACAATAATACATAAAAATTTAAAAATTCGCGAATTTTCAGAGAGCCATAGAAGTTCAACCATACATCCTAGGAGAAAATAACTGTTTTTTTTTGGTTTTTTTATGGCATCAAATTAGTACATCAACAAAGTTGTAGCAAAATCGATTTCCCAAAAAAAGTTTGAAAATTTTGCATTAAATGTATGACTCTTTTTAGGTAAAATTTTGACGGAGAATTTTTTTTGAACATGGTATGATAATATGTGGTTTTATAGGTATGATGACGTCAGAAATTCGTTAAACACATGAATATTGACGAGGGATTAGTATTTCTCAAGATATGACTAAATTTTTACAATAATACATAAAAATTTGTAAAATTCGCGAATTTTCAGAGAACCATAGACGTTCAACCATACATCCTAGGAGGAAATAACTGTTTTTTTTTGTTTTTTATGGCATCAAATTAGTATATCAACAAAGTTTCAGCAAAATCGATTTCCCGAAAAAAGTTTGAAAATTTTGCATTAAATGTATGGCTTTTTTTAGGTAAAATTTTGACGGAAAATTTTTTTTGAACATGGTATGATAATATGTGGTTTTATAGGTATGATGACGTCAGAAATTCATTAAACACATTAATATTGTTGAGGGATTAGTATTTCTCAAGATATGACTACATTTTTACAATAAATACGTACAAATTTGAAAATTTGCGAATTTTCAGAGAGCCATAGAAGTTCAACCATACATCCTAGGACAAAATAAATGTTTTTTTTTCGTTTTTTATGGCACCAAATTAGTACATCAAAGAAGTTTCAGCAAAATCGATTTCCCAAAAAAGGTTTGAAAATTTTGCTTAAATGTATTTTTTTATTTATAATTTATAATTTTTTAGGTAAAATTTTGACGGAGAAATTTTTTTTGGAACATGGTATGGTAATATGTGGTTTTATAGGTATTTTGAGCTGAGGAATTCATTTAACACATTAATATTGACGAGAGATTAATATTTCTCAAGATATGACTAAATTTTCACAATAAATACCTAAAAATTTGAAAAAATACGAATTTTCAAACAGCCATGGAAGTTCAACCATACATCCTAGGACAAAATAAATGTTTTTTTCGTTTTTTTATGGCATCAAATTAGTACATAAACGAAGTTCTAGCAAAATCGATTTCCCAAAAAAAGTTTGAAAATTTTGCATGTAAATGTATTGAATATTTTTTGAGGTCAAATTTTGACGGAGAAATTTTTTCAGGAACATGCTATGATAATATGTGGTTTTGTAAATAGTTTGAGCTGAGAAATTCATTAAACTCATTAATATAGACGAGGGATTAATATTTCTCAAGATATGACTAAATTTTTACAATAAATACATACAAATTTGAATATTCGCGAATTTTCAGAGGGCCCCAGAAGTTCAACCATACATCCTAGGACAAAATAAATGTTTTTTTCGTTTTTTATGGCATCACATTAGTACACAAACAAAGTTTTAGCAAAATTGATTTTCTAAAAAATTTCGAACATTGATGGACTGTTTTTAGATAAAATTTTGACGGAGAAATTTTTTTTGGAACATGGTATGATAATATGTGGATTAATAGGTATTTTCAGCTGAGGAATTCATTATACACATCAATATTGACGATGAATTAATATTTCTCAAGATATGACTAAATTTTTACAATAAATACATAAAAAATTGAAAATTCCAGATTTTTTTGAGAGAATTAGAAATTCAACCATACATCCTAGGACAAAATAAATGTTTTTTTTTCGTTTTTTTATGGCATCAAATTAGTACATAAACGAAGTTTCAGCAAAATCGATTTCTCAAAAAAAGTTTGAAAATTTTGCGTGTAAATGTATGGATTTTTTTAGATAAAATTTTGACGGAGAATGATTTTTGGAACATGGTATGATAATATGTCGTTTTGTAGGTATTTTAACCTAAGAAATTCATTTAACACATCAATATTGACGAAGGATTAATATTTCTCAAGATATGACTAAATTTTTACAGTAAATACATACAAATTTGAAAATTCGAAAATTTTCAGAGAGCCATAGAAGTGTAACCATATATCCTAGGACAAAATAAATGTTTTTTTTTTCGTTTTTTATGACATCAAATTAGTACATAAACGAAGTTTTAGCAAAGCTTCTACTCTGGCGAGTCTTGCTAACTGGTATTTTCACCAGAAATAAATCTTCTTGTTCGACTACGTTTTCACACAATAGATGAGTTAGTTCTTCACCCCTGAATGCTAGAGATTCGAATTAGTGTTGCGACTTTGATTAGTAAATAAGTATCGTCACGCGCAACGCTTAAACATTTTTCCACATGTTTGTGGTTTAAAATTTTAGACTTTTTTGGTCTAAAACCTACCATTTTCTTTTTTAAATAAGCAATCAATTTAAAATGGCTGCTGATATCAACGTTTTTCTTAATTAGCATAGACTTTATCATTGAGTACTTGGACCACATTGTAGAAGATTGAAAGTTCTTGAAAGTAAACTAGAAGCACCTCTTCTTTACTAATGGTGTCGATTTTTTTGTTGGCGCACCATTTGATGAACTTTTTGTATTCCTAAATGTATCTGACTTTGGATTTTTCTGGAAGCAAATTTCAATCTACTTCTCTTGCTGCGTTCATAATATATTCTGAAACCCCGTCTTTCACGGCCCGATTGTCAAATTCACTTAAATAATTAATGACTAATGAATATGTCGAAATGTCAGTTTGTTGACTTCTCACAATTGACTTTAAGCGTCCTTAGTAACCTGGAAACCAGATAGCTAACCAAAACGAAATGCATTAAGCTTGCTACACACTCTGAGATATGTAAAATTTTTTCCGCATTATTCAATTGATTTCAAATTTTGCACAAGAATTAAGTAGAACATAGTGTTAGTTCTAGTAGTAGTAGTTGGGGGGAGGTCTAGAGACCTGACTGGTAGGAATATAAGACTCTTTCGGTCTACCGCAGACCCTCCCTCAACCACCACCCGCCACCAGGTTTCTATCCTTAAATCTACCTGTCCTGCCTATATAGGTCTGGATGTCTTTCGAGGATAGTTCCTTGACTGCATCCCTAGTCTTGCTTGTTCTTCACACCTGCACAGAAAGTGAAGTGGAGTTTCCTCCTCCCCCTGACATTCCTTGTAGGTAGAGTCCCCCTCAATACCTAGAATAGAGAAGTGCCTCCTCAATCGACAGTGCCCCGTTACTATTCATACGATGGCGTTCAGGATCTTTCTGTCCCACGTTGACAGCCACTCTATTCGGCCTTTACCGGGCTTTACAATGAAATATTTAGCTTGCCTACCACCTTCAAACTGGCCCCAGTCACGTCGCAGTTCTTGATGCCCCCATTTGTCGAGTGCAATCTATATGCTGCCTAGTAATACTTAAAGCCATTTCTGGCACCAAATATGTGCTGGTGGCTTCTCGTTACCCTCAATCCTACAATGTTCAGCACTCCAACCAACCTCAATCTTACTTCATGCCAACTGCTCCAGCCTCTCACCACATTCCTGCACCAATGCTGATCCCAACATGGATAAATCCAATGCCTTACACGCTGTTTGACTATCTGAGACAAATAACTCCTCCTCTATTCCTTCTATGACTTACCTCATCGTCGTTGCCATTAAAAAGGCGTACACCTCAGCCTGAAACACCGTGGAAAACTTTCCCAAAAGGAAGCTGGACCAAGTTTGTCCGGCCTTTATATATACCCCAGCCCCCGAGGATTGCAATGATATCATATGTGAAACATCCGTATAACAAACAACAAACTCGAAAATTTCACCCTGTTTATCTCCCAATCCTCTTTTTCCGGAATTGAGAGAACATAACCCTTACTTCACCTCAGTCTGCCTGAGGGTCGTGCTACTTTATAGGTGAACATCGGGATCTCTGGGACATAGTGTTAGAGAACTTTTGGTACAAATTCAACGTGGAGGAACAAAATGGTGGCCTATTAAAATGATTCAAAAAACAAAATAAAATATATTGAAATATTTCTCCAACCGGAACTTTCCTTGATAGCAATCCGTCTATTTATTAGGAATAGTAAAGTGTGATCCTATTTAGTTTTGCATATAGTCATTTATTAGCTCCAATATATAAACTGTTTTATCTTCTACTTATCTAGACAAAAGAGTAAAAGGTTCCCTCAGAGTAATTTGGTAAAATCAATCTGTAAAGGAACTTAACTGGAAATAAGTTGTGAATTTAGAGGAGTATACTCAGCGGTTACAATGTCATAACTCTGGGCGGGATCAATAGATCCACCCTTTTTATTTTTCATTCTTAATGAAATTCGAAAAAAAAGTCCTGATTTTACTTTTAACATATTTATTACATATACGTAGGAAAGAAATAATAAAACTTTGGTACGAATTTAAGATGGCAAAACAAAATGCCGGCGTATTAAAATATTTAAAAAATCAGCCTGAAAAATCTAATTATTAGATTAATTTCCAATTTTGTGCAAGAATTAAGAGTCATATAGAGATGAACTGGTAAAATTGTGGTTATACGAATTCAATACGGTGGAACAAAATGTCGACCAAATAAGATGTTTGTAATCAAGAAAAAAAATCACCCTCTCAGAATTTTACAAATCTTGACACTTTAGGATCCATAGATACATAGGTGTCTATCGGCCTGTTTGTCAGTACAGTTAAAGACTACTGAGATGATATGGTGACGTTTTGGTATAAATTTAATATATCGTAACAAAATGTACCCGAAATTATGCACAAAAAGCAAGTGCTAGCTAGGAATGAACTGAACATTTTGGTTCTTCTATAGCCCCACCCCCACCCGGGGACCGAAGATTTGAGCGTCTATTGGTCGTTATTTGTGTTTTCCGAATGGTTCTTTTGTTGCGCCTGGAATAGATGAAATCCGAATCCCCTTCATAAAAAACATGCCCCAGGAAAGTATATACTATCTACTTGATATTTATAACAACCTGTGGGAAAAAGGTAAGCTACCTGATCCCTGGAAGCAATCAATACTCATCCCTATACATAAACCTTCCAAACCTAAACACTCAATAGATAGCTATAGACCCATAGCCCTCACCAGCCACCTATGTAAAATATACGAAAGAATGATAAATAACCGCCTCGTATGGATACTTGAAAAACATCACCTCATAATGAAGGAACAAATTGGCTTCTTAAAAAATAGATCAGCTATAGATCATCTACTAGGACTAGAAATGGCCATCCAAAACGGATTTTCAAAAAATCATCATACTACAGCCATCTTCCTCGATTTAAACAAGGCCTTCGACTCAGTTAAAAGAACTTCCATAATCAACAACCTCCTGAATTGGGACATCACTGGAAATATGCTTAACTTTATCTCTGCATTTCTATCAGACAGATACTTTAAAGTCAAAATTAACAACTATTTTTCATCTGACTATCCTCAACCTAACGGAGTACCACAAGGCTCAGTAATAAGTCCAACACTATTTATAATTGCTATAAACTCCATTGACAATATTATTCCCCCTCAACTATCAGTTAAACTCTTCGCAGACGATATCTTAATTCACCACACAGCAGCAGATCACAAACTTAGCGAATCATATATCCAAAAATGCCTAGATGCACTTTCTCCTTGGGCAAACTCCAACGGTATTACGTTTTCTCCAAACAAATCAGCTTGTGTCCACTTTTGCAAAAAAAGAAATTGTCCCAAAATCTCAACCCTCTCTATTAACTCTATTTCTATTCCCAATCCAACGTCTCACAAATTTCTGGGATTATACTTTGACTCAACCCTAAACTGGAGAACACACATAGAATACTTAAAATCAAAATGTTCATCCGACCTCAGAATTCTAAAACTACTATCTGGACTAAAATGGGGAGCACACAGAACCACCCTTCTTAAAATACATAAAGCAGTCATCTTATCCAAAATTGATTATGGATGTCAGGCCTACGGATCAGCATCCCCATACCAACTTAAAAAACTCGACTCCATTCACAACTCAGGCTTAAGAATGGTCCTTGGTGCCTTTAAATCTAGCCCAGCAACAAGCTTATACTGCGAATCCGAATGCCCATCTCTACACTGGCGCAGAGAACTGCTTTTAATGAAATATGCTGACAGCCTTAGATTTCGTCCCTTCATTCAACATTACAAATCATTTTTCTCGCAATCATATGCAAACCAAACTCAAACAACAAACAGACATACAAAAGGTGCCAATTACAGATATTTCCAAATTACCCAAAGATTACAAACAACATATCCCGCAACATACAAAGTTGACAACTACCTCTTCCCTCCCTGGAACATTCCCCCCATCATCATTGACTACACCATGACTGAATACAAAAAAAACCAATACAGTAATACATTTACCAATAGAATTTTCTTAGATATTACTTCCTCTAAATACCCTAATCATAATATCATCGCAACGGATGGATCAAAATCGAGCACAAGAGTAGGAGCCGCATACTGTCAGTCCACTCACGCAGCATCTTACACTCTTCATAAAAGCACCGGCATTATGTCTGCCGAGCTCTTCGCCATCTTAAAAGCAGCAGAGTATATACTCTCCCAATCCCTCAATAAATGGATAATTGCAACCGATTCCCTTAGCGCCCTTGAAAGCCTAAAAGCCTACTCAAATAACCACCCACTAGTTCAAGACATCCATAATAAACTGGAAAAAATTTACATTAAGGGAAAAGAAGTAACCTTCTTATGGATACCAAGTCACAAGGGTATAGCTTGCAATGAAAGAGTGGACCAACTGGCTAAATCAGAAACTCCAAACACCATCGCTATCGACAATATTTTTTGGAGCAAGGATCTTCAAAGAACATCTACACAACTAGTAAACAGCCTCATTCAATTAGAATGGGATCTACTGCCACAAGACAATAAACTACACGAAATCAAAACAGATTATTATGAGAAGAATCAAACACATCCTAGTTCCAGAATAGCATCTATAATAATGGCAAGACTCCGCATCGGACATACTAATCTAACCCATAAATATCTGATGGAAAAAGCAAACCCACCTACATGTTTAGAATGTAACACTGCTCTATCAGTCAAACATATTTTTTCAAACTGCAACAAATATACCAGCCTCCTATCCCGTTTTGACATCAAAGGCTCCCTGAACAACAAACTTTCCTATCAAAATACAGATAAAATAATTTCTTTTTTGAAAGAATCGACTTTAATCAATCACATATAACTCCAAACTTAAAAAAAAAAAAAATGAGAAACAAATACTCAGACACTAAAAAATCCACTGGGTTGATGTGTCTATAATTAATATCTCTCTCTCTCTCTCTCTTTTGTTGCGTTTTTAGATTTGTCGATTATTGTCTGCCGCACTGATGGTAGTTTTAATGATTTGAAACATTTCGAGTACATCGTGTATAGAAAACGAACACATACAGACAGATATTTAAATGCTAGATCACACTGCGATTAACTGAAACACAGACGAGACAAAACGAACTTAAGGTAATATATATATATATATATATATTATATATATATATATATAGGAAACACAAATTACAAATAATACACAAGCCATATATATATATATATATATATAGTATTCCGTGTATATATATATATATATATATATATATATCATCAGGAAACCGGCCACAAAATAAATTTCGATGTTGTGGGTGGGGATATAAGAGGAAGCTTCGCAGTCACCAACAGTTCAGTCTCTATTTCTTCGTTTGTATTTGTTTCTTGGGATACGATCCTCCAATTAAAAATTAAACAACTATTTTTACGTATTCATGTCTCGTTTTAATAACGTTTCGGCTATAACTTGAGCCTTTATCAAATTAGTAGGAAATTTGTAGAACAGACATAGTTTCAAACATATATGGACACCAGGGGCGTGCGGTGAAATTTTAAGAAAGGGAAGCAATTTTTAGAAACTTACCTATTTGTAATGTAATTCGTTTTCCCGATCATTTTTTGCAAATTTGTCAATGACGTCATCATAAAAACGGGGATGCTTCGATATATTTTGGAGAAGTTTATTTTCAATGGACAACAGCGATGTAAGCGAAAGTCTCTCCTGTCCCGTTGAATTTCTCACGAAATTTTCCATATCGCACCATGCACGACACGACGCGTACGTATCACACAACACACGGATAGCCGTTCAAACAAAGAACCTAACTCCAAGGATAGCTTCCACCCCCACTTAAAGCACTCGACTGAAATGCAAAAATTGCAAACAGCCGGTGCAAAGTTTAATATTAATAACCTCTGGCTCGATTCACAGGAAATTAAGCATACAGGACTTGGCTGCAGAGAAGCTAGCAGCCCGCATAGGTTCTATTCGATTTCTATTGTGGCTCGGTCGGAGTCAAGGCCGCATTTATTATGGGCTTGATAATTAAGATAATATTTTAGAATTTTTAATATAAACTAAATTAATGGTTCAAAAATTACGTTTTAGAAGACGTTTTGTAATTTTTTTTTGGGGAAGCACTACTTCTCTTGCTTCCAAAGACTGCACGCCCCTGATGGACACAATTTCATTGAAAAACAAATTAAGACTACACCGATCAGACTGGACATTTACTTCAATGTATCATCTTCATTGAAGTTGGGTTATGAGTTTCCCTTCAGGTATATATGCTGCTCCGTGGTAAATAGAGATCAAGTCCGGCGAAGATTTCGGAGGTTCTCTTGGTAATCACAAAGGTCGGTTTTGCTCCTGTTGGTGTGTATTCATTTTGGCGCTAGTTGTACTTGTCTTTCAACTATTGACTGTACGGATGAAGACCTTAGGTCAGAAACACGTGTCTATAGTTAGCCAGGAGCAAAACCGACATTTGTGATTACCAAGGGAATATCCGAAATCTTCGCCAGACTTGATAGTCTATTTACCACGGAGCAACATATAGCCATATATAGTCGACTATACTGATGAAGACCTTAAGTCAGACATACGTGTCTATGGTTAGCTAAATTTCATTGCTCTAGCGATCATTCCAAAGAATTCATTTTCTACTATATACTAGTTCTTGCCGCGTTATATATTTTCTACTTTTGACATATATATATATATATATATATATATATATATATATATATATATATATATATATATATATATATATATAGAATTTTTATAGGTCATTAGTCATACGAATTTTATTTGACTTAAATAACACATTTATTTGATAGAGAAACATTAATTTAAATGAACGAAGTAAATTCGAACAAACAGAAAGAAATATTAGTTTCTATTACAGCTATTACGGAAAAAATATTTGTTCCAATATATTTCATTCATTTTTAAGTCAAATGATTTGTTTTTACAGTACACTACAGTTTTTTTAGGAGTTACATGGTGAGCCAAAAACAACTTGCAATCTAAAGCCTGCCATAAGAGTTTTATCTAGAACAATACAACTTTAATAAAAAATATATGGTTCTAAACCTAATTTTATAAACGTTAATGGGGTGGTGCACTTGCATAAGTGGTCAGATCGATTAACTAGTTCCTTTTAAAATATCGTTTATATTCCAAGTGAATTCCCACTTCTTCATAGAAACGAGAAATTATATATGTACTCTCCTCAATGTTATTTTTGTCCACTATTGATATTTATTAAGCTTACATTTTCATTTTATTGCAACTTTATAATATGTTCTCATTTTCAGGTGAAGGAGTGTTTGCAGTCAGCTAACATGAAGGAAACAGATATCGATAGATTAGTGCTGGTAGGCGGCTCGTCCAGAATCCCAAAAGTTCGAGAGATGCTAGCGCAGATGTTCAGCCACATTGAGCTCAGTACAGACATTAATCCAGATGAAGCTGTGGCACTGGGTGCCAGCATCCACGCAGCCCTTCTAAAGCACGAAATAGAAAACGAAGAAAGGTACCAAGTCACGGAAGCAGCTCCGTTTTCTGTAGGCATTTTAGCTAAGTACGATCTTATGGTAGATTTCATTAAGAAAGGCATGGCATTGCCGGTATCATCAAGTCAAATAATGCACACAACTGAAAACGATCAGAGAACAGTCAATTTCGAGATATACGAGGGTGAGAGAAAAAATTGTAAGCAGAATAACAAGCTGGGTGGGTTTTCGATCAACAACCTACCTCCCGGTAATGCCGGAGAGATTGAATTTGACGTCACGTTCCTCTTGGATGAAGATGGGGTGTTAAAAGTTAGCGCCGTCGAAACGTTCACTGGTGCAGCAAAGCAATTAGCCATTGAAATGCAGAACTTAACTCTCTGTGGTAACACCAAGTTTATATCTTTAGAAGAAGAGAATAAGCTAAAAGAAGAAGACATATTGTATGACGCTTTTTGTAGATTGAAGCTTAAAGCGGAAACCTTTTGCAAAGCGGTTTTGTACCAACTAGAGAACGCTAATATAAGGACAGGTCTTATAATTGAGAGAGAATGTATTAAATTTCTTAAATTCATCTCCACGCTAAGCTCCTCGGACATAGATGTGTTGCAGTCAGAATTTGAAGCTGTGAGGAAAAGGACAAAAATATTTTTTGAAGATTATGAAGAACTTTTTGACTGAGCTAAATTCAGTTGTGATAGGTAGCAAGCATATGCTTTGTCTACAGTAAAATAAAGTAAACCATATGTGGTTTGTCTTAGTTTTTGACGTAATTTTTGGTTAGATTAAAGTTTAATTTTTCTTGATAAGTTAGTTCATGCAAGGATATATTACTAATTTTATAAGGTGCTGCAGTAAAGATATTAAATTTAGTACTAACTATGTATAAATAATTCATAAAGGTAATATAAGTGTTTAACAAAAATATTATTTAATTTTTCTTGCCCATCATGTTTCTACCATTATTTCTCAAAAACGTTCAGCTCAATTTGAAGAAAATTAAAAAAAAACTGTACAGGATGTTCCATTATATATGGAACCCTCCTCTAACTTTTTGTCTGGTACTATAGAGACAAATGTGTGATTACGAAAATATATAATTTGTAACATTTATTTTAAATATTACCATCAGAAATACGATTTTTTAAAATAAACTCGACTGGAGCGGCAGTAGGCCATGGATCGTCGACGCGCTTGTTTTGAATGACACATAATAGGTATATCTGACAAAACTTTTGCCAAATGCGTCCTTAGGAGTTTAAAATGAGGTGGTGGGCGAAACACCCTGTACCTGCGTAAAACTTTTTAACTTTCAGATTACTTTTTTTAGGTTTTATTTCATTACTTCCCTCCAGGGGCATGCAGTCCATGGTAGCAAGGGAAGCAGTGCTTCCCCAAAAAAAATTACAAAACATTTTCTAAAATGTAATTTTTGAAATAGGAAACCATTAATTTAGTTTATATTAAAAATGCTAAAATATTATCTTAATTATCAAGCCCATAATAAATGCGGTCTTGACTCCGACCCAGCCACAATAGAATATCGAATAGAACCTATGCGGGCCACTAGCTTCTCTGCAACCTCTGTATGCTTGATTTCCTGTGAATCGAGCCACATGTTATTGAACTTTCCACCGGCTGTTTGCAATTTTTGCATTTCAGTCGCGAGCTTTTAGTGGTGGCGGAATCTATCGTTGGAGTAGGTTTTTTGTTTGAACGGCTATCCGTGTGTTGTGTGATACGTACGTCGCGTCGTGCGTGGTGCGATATGGAAGACAATAATACGGACATGGATATGCAAATACCGTCAACTTCGGCTGTCGGTAATAACATTGAAAATGTTAGAGAATTTAGTAAGAAGAATGTGTGTGAATGTGTGGTGTGTGTCTTAATAATAAAGGGATTTTCAACATTAAACCTCGCTGATAAGCTTCAAATAATTTCCATAGAAAGGGCAAAACCGCCTATGAAAAATTTAACCACAAAAATGAAAAACTGTATTAGACATTTTTATCCGGAAAAACAATACGAACAATTTAAATGGCCAACAGCGTGTGAAAATATAGGTAAATTATTTTGTTGGCCATGTTTACTTTTTGAAAATGAAAAAGGTTTGTGGGATAAAACTGGTTTTTCCGATTTAAACAATTTCCAAAAAGCTGTAAAAAGACACATAATGTCCAAAGCATTTACAGGCCGTCATAAAAGAAAAAGTCTTTGGCAAAACCAGAATTGAACACGCCCTTAAACAGTTGGAAATTAGTCACCGCCAACACAATGTCGATAAAAATAGGCAAATATTAAGAAGACTTAGCGATGTTGTTTGTTTTCTCGGACAGCACGAATTGGGATGTAAAAGTCATGACGAAACAAGGGTTTCTTCAAATAGAAGAAATTTCCAAGATTTACTTAGTTTAATAGCTAAATATGATGATTGCTTAAAAAATAATCGAATCCAGAATGATTTAATTTCCGCTGTTGCAACCATTATTCTAAAAAGAATTAAGCAGGAGATTGCCGAGGCGCGTTTTATTGCTATTGTTCTGGACGAAACAACTGATATCACTAATTTTAGCCAATTATCTATAGCAATACGCTACGTTAAAACAGACGGAAGTATTCAAGAGCGATTTTTAGGTTTTAAGAATGTGTCCGAAAATCGTACAGCAGATGCATTATATACCGTAGTTTATAACGTTACTAAAGAAATTAATGGAGAGAAAAAATTAGTTGCTCAAAGCTATGATGGAGCTGCAGTGATAGCAGGACAATGAGGGGGTCTGCAAGCTAAAGTTCGAGAAACTTTCCCAAGTGCTCTGTTTGTCCATCGTTTTGCTCATAAATTAAATTTAGTTTTATTCCAGTCCATCAATCACATTAAAGAGTGTAAAGTATTTTTCGTTACTTCAAGTGGCATGGCTGCTTTTTTTCCAAGTCAACAAAACGTACACAAGCTTTGGACTCCATTGTCCACAAACGATTGTCCAAAGTAGCTCCTGCTAGGTGGAACTATAATGGAAGACACTGATTGAATTATTTGAGAATATAATAGAAAATAATGAAACGTGGGACTCAGAAGCAATAAATAGTTCGAGTGGGTTTTTAGACTGAAATGAGATTTTAATTTTAATTATTTGTTTACATATTTTCAGAAATATTTCCATTCTCGGACAATGTTTTTAATATATTACAAACTAAAACAAATGATATTCCTTTTTGCCTAAAAAAAGTGGATGATTTTAAGTACATGTTAAGCCAAAAAAGAGATGACTTTGACCGATTTAAACAATTTATTTTGGGAGAAAACGATGACGTTAAACGAAAGCCACAAGCCAAGCGTCTTCGAACAGACAAAGTGGGAGATGTTCAAACATCATACAGACGCCTCTTTTATGAAATAATCGATCAAATTCAGCAACAAATAAACTATAGATTTAACGGTTTAAATGATTTTAAATTCCTCGAGCTCTGCAATTTTGATGCATTTAATGGAGAGGAAAAACTTTTCCAGAAGATGCGTTTGAATATCTTCTTCTTCATTATGGCCAGTTCCTCGACCGAGTGTTACTGCGATCTGAACTAAAAGTGATTTACGAAACTGATGACATTAGCGCAAAAAATAACGCTAAGGAACTAATGCAATTTTTAAGACAGCTGGAAGATGCCTACACCGAAGTGTCGGAATTGTGTGAACTAGTATTGACAATACCGGCTACAAGTTCATCAGTAGAACGCAATTTTTCAACACTTAAACGTATAAAAAATTTCGTGAGAAATTCAACGGGGCAGGAGAGACTTTCGCATACATCGCTGTTGTCTATTGAAAATAAACTTCACCAAAATATGTCGGAGCATCGACGTTTTTATGATGACGTCAATCGAATTATATTACAAATAGGTAAGTTTCAAAAAATTGCTTCCCTTTCTTAAAATTCACCGCACGCCCCTGCTTCCCTCGTAAAAGGCAAGTATTGTAATCGTGAAAAAAATTACCCCCCCGAGATTTTTCAAGATCTTTACGTTTCAGCATTCTTAGATGCCCAAAAACATGTTTTCTAAATTCCGTCGGTCTGTCTGTCTGTCTGTTCGCGGCATAGCTAAAAAACTACTTACCCGATTGATTTCAAATGTTGGTCAAACATTAAGGGTTATATGGGAATCACCTGGTAATAGTTTGGTAAAAATCTAATATGGCCAAACAAAATGGTGGCCTTCTGCAATGTTAAAAAAATTACGACTAAAAAGCTGCTTAACCAAATTTATCTCAAATTTTGCACAAATATCAAGTATTATGTAGGAGTGAACTGGTAAAATTTTGGTATGAATCCAAGAGGCGAAATAAAATAGCGGCTTAATAAAATATTTAAAAATTTAACCAGAAAAAACAACTTAATTAACTGATTTCAAATTGTGCGCCATACCTAATTGTGGTATAGAGATGAACTAGTAAAACTCTGATACTAACTTAAGATGGCGGAACAAAATGGCTGACAAATAAAATATTTGTAATTGTGAAAAAAATCACCCTCTCAGGATTTACATTTTCAGGTTTTTGCGTCCTTAGATAAATATTCAGAAGCTATTTTTGTTAATTCTGTCGGTCCGTTAGTCTGTCAGTTCGTGGTATAGTTTTTAATAACCTCAAATTTTAGTCAAAAATTAAGGGTCAAATGGGAATCGCCTGGTAATATTCTGGTAAAAATACATTATGTCGGAACAACATGGCGGTCTGCTGAAAAATTTACTTAAAAAAACTAATTACCTAGCATAGAACGAAAGCTTTTACGGCTGTGGTCAGTTAAGAAATCATGTTTTTTTTGACTAATTGCCTAATTTCCTGAAATTTTGCACAAAAATCAAGTGTTACCTAAGAATGAATTAAAAGGAAATTTACCGATTTTTTTATTTTATTTGCAGCTACCTAACTTTTTTGTAATGACAATTTCGATACTTGCTATGCAAGTCTATAATGAAAATAAATTATTTGCATTTGTATTTGCAAGATGCAGGAGTGCAGCTGGTAAAGAATTGACAACAGAGATAGAAAAATTGCTACCAAAGATACTTGCAATGAATCAATGGAAGTGATGGTGATTTAGAATTAACCTCCAAAACCTCTTTTGGAACAATAAAACCTGTAATTAAGTCTATGTTACAAAATGTGTTTTAGATTATTCTCAATTTCTCAATATATTTTTCTTAGAAGATTAATTTTTTAATTCAAAACTTGTCATATTTCAAAAACACTTACTTAATTATAGAATGAAGTATCGTCTCAACAAGTTTAGATATTGTTTGAAACAGATTTGGTTACATTATTCACCCACTCAAGCACATTCATAAGATCTAACTGAAGTAAAAAATGTATTATACACAATGATTTTGCGTTTATAGATCCGATTAGAATTATTATCTATATGTCTTTTTAAAGTTTAAGTATCTTGACTAAACATCAGATATGTTAGTATTGTTCCAAGTTAACTAGTGGTAAGTACTATTCCCACAATCTCTTACATATAATGAAACGTTGAACATGGTTAGCCATTACTTGATGAAAATCCGTTGAAGTTGAAACTAAATAAGTGAAAACTTCCGCTCAATTTATTTTAGAAAACATATGACAATTGTTTCGCTATACTGCAGCTTTTTCAGATAAAAAATTTTAAACGAAAGTGTGATATAAAATTTAAACAACAAACATCCAAACTCTTTCTTAAAATCGTGAATGTGTTCAGATCTCGTGGAGTAAAGATTTCTGAAGATGTCTTGTGCATTCGAAGGCGAAACGTCGGATAGTAATTCCAATTTGATACGGTCTAATCACAAGAATCATGATCTCTTAATTGACCAAAGCTATGTAAAATGTTTTAACTACGATCGTGAGATAAAAAGCCATTACCGCACTGATTTTAGTTAGGTAATGTTAGATATTGTCGCACTAGTGCGGTAATGATATCTACTAATATTAAAATTAAAACCGAATTAAAGAAAATACGTTTATTTTTCTTCAAAACAGGGCACTACAAACTATTTATTGTAGATATGAATTACACAACTATTGCAGTTATTTAAATTTATTACCAGATGTACAGGGTGATCAGTTAAGGGTAGCGAGCGGCCATATCTCATAAGATATTGGTCATATAGATTTGAGAAAAAAAATCATAATAAAAGTTTAACAATGAAAAATCTTAATAAAACTGTCCAACAACAACATCTTATTTTTTCAATCCAAAACCGTTCGTCTAACGAAAAAAAGTCAAGAGGTTCTTTTTGTTAACAACTAATAAGTGATTACGAAAATGATTTTTATTTTGACAAAAAGCAGTGGCGTGCCATTTTTTAATAAAATAAAATAATATTTTGGTCAATTTCAACAGTTCAAAAAAAGGTAGATGATAAATTATTTTCATTAAATTATAGAGAAATTTATCCCCTTTTAAAATATGTAAAAATGAATATACCATTACATTTGTTTTTTTTTAAACTAAAAAATATGCTACTAATTCAGTTAACGCCATCTAGCGACGCCAGCAAAAGTCAAAAATTCAAAACCAAATAAGCGTTTTGTAGCGCAATTTATGCTCTTTCATATGAGCGTAAGTTTGCTAAAATCGGTCAAAAGAAACGGGAGACATCTTGGTTTGTTTGAAAAAACAATTGAACTTCCCCCACCGCTTTATTTTGATATATAGAACAAAACATTTTAGACAAAAAGTGTATGGAAATGGTCACTAAATATGAAAATGATATCATCGATATATTTTCATTAGGCAAAATTCTATAAAAACCCCATTTTTATACTTGGTGTTGGTTGTTACGCCCTCTAGCGGACGTTTGACAAACTCGAAAATAATTTTCAGCAATTTCTCTTGGCGACTTTTATAACGATTTTTTTTTCTCAAATCTATACGACCAATATCTTATGAGATATGGTCGCTCGCTACCCTTAACTGATCACCCTGTACTTGATGAACTTGACTTAACTTGCATTAAATATGTTCAGCTTTTGGATACTAGTTGCTTCATTCTCCTTATTTCCGAGTGAACTCAAAGTAGTCTTCTTTTTGTTTTCTTCCGAAGCCTGTATCTTTTTGCAACTGTACTTGACCGCCATCTCCCGTGCTTCTTTAGGGTTAAAATATCCACTCCAATGTTGGATAATAGTGACGTAGAAGACCTTCTAAAGCAATGGCCGGTATATTGTTCTGGATTGGATAATTTTAAAAACAAAGCAATAGTCTTAGGTATACCTTCAAAAGTGTTTATTCCCACTGGCTGTTTTGTACATTTACCGTTCTTATAGGACACGAAGGAACGTGTTTAGGGCGTAACTTGATTTAATTTTGGACAATTTCCACCATATCTAAACCTTCACTGTCTTCTGATGTTATAAAATACTCTCGAGCTATTTTTGTCTTCGTGAATGGTATTACAAATAGAAAATACGCACCTTCATCGATCACATTTTTCGAGAGTAAGTTTGTCAGCTCATCTCTTCTACAGGCTCCTGGTAGTCCAACAGTAAGTGCTACTTTCTCCATAAAAAAACTTATTATCACCTTCCTACAGAAAAACTCGTTTTCCGTTATTATCTTCAATTTTGTAGGTCTATATATCCTTCCGACTTTCTTTTTAAAAACACAGTTAAATGCGAGTATTTATTAATATCTTTTCTAATACATATCACACTCTATTGAATAGTATGCCCAAAGAGAGGATGGTTTTTGAATTTTGGATAGATCACTAAGATAGTCTAACAATGCCTTTACTGGATATAGTTTATTTTCTTCACACCATTTCTGATACCGGGAGTAGGCCAACTTATATTTTGTCCGTGATTTTTCGAGCAGAAGACTGAAAATTACCTCAGTAGCCATTTTTTCGATGTCGGATGGAAGATCTGAATCGCTCGTGTTGAAAATATATGAAACTCGTTCTGAACTTTGTGACAAATTACAAATTGTTTGGCAGAATTATTTTTCAATGTTTTCTAACACAAACTTAGTTACTTGGTGCCTATGGTACAGTAACTACAAGTAACAGAGGAAAATTGTTTTTAAGTATTTGTGATACATCGTTATTAACCTGTCTGGAGTAGAAACGCTTTTATTCCACTAAATATGATAAATATAATAATAATATAATAATAATAATCGTCTTTTATTAATTAATTATCAAATGCATACACAATTAGGCGATATTTAGCTGACTAGCTATTCTTACATATAACCTAACTGTTAATGAAATTACATAACAAACATTAAGATCGAAGAAATTGTCCATATTGCTCAAAGAGACCTAGTTTTAAAAACAAACATAGAAAAAGACTCCAAGTCTCGGTCTCATTAAATTATAATTTTAATTCACAACAAACATGACACGTGTTTCGCATCATCAGACCTACAAACAACAGAGAGAACCTTAGTAAATAATCACACTCACAAATCCTAAAACAATAACTTACAAATAGAATAAAACACACTAAAGCACAACAAAATAAACAACTACTTATACATATTTGATGGACATTAAAATGAGGTTAAGTCTCACGTGAATAAACAAAATAAAATATTAAAAAGGATTCATGTCTCTAGACGGGATCGAACCCAGACCACCCGAGTGAGACGCCGAAGCAACCACCCACAGACCACTGGACTAGTTGAAGAAAAGAACCAAAAACTCTCACTCTATGAATTAGTGAATGAAATGAAGGTTGCCTACAATTATTATTACATTAAATTGTTAAATATTAGGGTTGGTTCAAAATTAAAAACATCGTTAACGCAAGTGAGAATGGGACTTTTTATAGCTTTGGTTATTTCCATTTTTTCTAGAAGGTCAAGCTTTTTCCCCTTCAGACATTCATGTAAAACATCAACGTCAGAAATGGAAAATTCATTGACTCCAACAAATGATTGGCAAAAGCTGAAACAGTCTCAGTTACATCCGTGTTTCTGAATTTGTTGACAAGGCTTAAATGTTCTCTCACCCTTGTGGAAATTTTTCGACCTGTTTGTCCCACATAGGTCGTGGAACATTCGCTACAATTTAGTGCATAAACCCCAGATCTGGACAATTTATCGGTTGTGTCCTTTAACTAAATGTCTCTTGAGAGTATTTACTGTTTTGAATGAAATATTGACATTTTTAATATTTTTAAAAAATTTTGCCAATTGGAGAGAAATACTTCCGAAAAAAGTAATGCACTTGAAAAAAAAATTGTCTCATCGCTAAGTTTTGAATGTATGACAGTATAGGACATTTTGTACTTGTTTATAAATTTGTAATATAATTTGGTGATGGACTCCAAAGGAAAACCGTTATTCATAGCAATCTGCATTATAATATCACGCTCCTTATTAAACGCTTCCCTTGACAATGGTAAATTACACAACCGATAGAAAAAGGAGTTGAACGCGGCGAATTTATGTGTGTAAGGAGAGTTTGAAGCATACTGAATAACATTATCCGTGGACGATGTTTTCCGGTAAACCTCAAACTCTATCCTACTGTGTTTCCGCGATAGTAAAAGGACAAGAAACGGTAGTTTTCCTTCATCTTCCATTTCCAATGTAAACTCAATTTTAGGATGCAAGGAGTTAACGAATTGTAAAAACTCTTCCAACTGATTTCTGTTGCCATTCCACACAATGCAAATATCACCCACTTATCGTTTATATGCTGTTAGGAAGGAGGCAAAATAACTATTCATTATCCTGTTTTCCAAATTGTTCATGAAAACCTCACTCAGAAATGGCGACAAACAAGAGCCCATAGCCAGCCCAGACCTTTGCCTATATAACTGTCCATTAAATTTGAAAAAATTTTGGTCTAAAACTAAGGTAAGAAGAGAAGTGAGGCCATCAACGAGTAACTGTGGCAAAGAAGATCTCGCCAATAAATCCCTTACCAGCTGAATACAGTCTGCGGGAGGCACACTAGGAAACAAATTCTTGACATCCAAAGAAACTAATTTAATGTCCATCAAATATGTATAAGTAGTTGTTTATTTTGTTGTGCTTTAGTGTGTTTTATTCTATTTGTAAGTTATTGTTTTAGGATTTGTGAGTGTGATTATTTACTAAGGTTCTCTCTGTTGTTTGTAGGTCTGATGATGCTCGAAAGGGCGAAACACGTGTCATGTTTGTTGTGAATTAAAATTATAATTTAATGAGACCGAGACTTGGAGTCTTTTTCTATGTTTGTTTTTAAAACATTAAGATGACTAACTGAGATAAGAATAACCTACCCACAGATCCCAAGCCTTCAATACATTTATCGTAAATAAATTATTAAACCCCTCTACTATAATAATGACTGTACTTTTCTTTTCTAATTATGAAATTAGGACGTTTATTAAATAAAACAAGAAAAGGTAATACATTATTTGATGTCAGAAAACAAAGGAGAGGAGAAAAAAATATAAAAAAATAATTAATCATATACTAGAGCGCAGTAAATATTATAATCAATTAAGTACTGAAATATTTAGACAAATAATCCTTTTTAATACCTCGCTTGAGAGACAGAACAGAAGAGTGTTTAAGACAGGGTCTTACACAATTATATAATTTAACGGAAACATAAGAAAAACACCGCTGAAATATTGCAGTTCTAAATTTAGGGATAGAAAGCATATCTCTAGACCTAACAGAAACAGCGTGTAAGTTTAATCTGTAGCAAAGTTTTTGGCGTAAATAGAATGGATCAATTGTAAGCAATAATCGGTGAGTAATGGTTAATAAATGAGTTTCCCATATTTGGAATTGGATTATATCTCCTTAATCCACTCTCTGAATCCGATTCCTGGTAACCATGTCCAGACAAGGACCGTAAACCGTGCTTCCATACTAAAATATTGGAAATATGGTGTACTCGCACAACATTTTCCTAAGTTTAAAACTAAGTACATGCCTGTTCGCATATAATATTCCAAGCATATAGTATGATCGTCTTAGCAGACCAGAAACATGTTCTGTAAAACGTAGATTCGTCAATGATTAGGCCTAAATTTCGGGCAGATTCAGTATATGGTATCTTCTTATTATTCACTATGAGACTGAAATTGTTTTGCAACAAGTGTTCCCGATTTTCGATATTATCAAAGAGCAAAAAGTATGACTTCTTGGCATTAAGAGGCAAATTGTGTGATTGTGAAAACTGACTTGCACACCAGTCATAACAGATAAGACCTCAGACGACTCATTATTAAATTTTACTCTCTGCTAAATAAGTAACATTTAAAAAAAATTAGGGGAATCTCATTAAATCCAATATGCTTTAACGTTGCACAGAGTACATCATGATCAACTGTATCAAAGGCTTTCGAAAAGTCCAACAATACGAGTGCAGTGCTTTTCTTGGCCTTCCGTTGCCCTCATAATATCGTCTGTCACATTTAAAAGTACCGAAATCGTGCTGTGGGACTTTCTGAAGCCAGACTGTCGATCTGGTAATATATTATTTTGTGTAAGAAAGTCAGTTATCTGTGCACTATTTTTTCTAGAATTTTTGAGAGTATGGGTAACAGACTGATTGGGCGTAAATCAGGCAAAGTGGTAGGGGCATTTGTCTTAGGAATGGGTTGTATAATAGCTTTCTTCCAAGTAGTAGGAAAATATCCCGTTTCCAAGCAGCTATTAATTAAATGACAAACCTGAGGTAATATGTGTGGCATACAATGGTTTAACATCCTGAGGGATAACCCATCACAACCAGAGGCATTTGATTTAACAGATTGAAGGGCTGATTCGACCTCCTGAATTATACTTAATCTAATTTAAATAATAGTGGCAGATTATTATAAAAAATTACAGTACTTAAACAATTATTTCTTTTTATTGACAAAATCAGCAAAAAAGTTGTTTATGTCATTCGGATTGCCAAACAGATATTAATAGTAAAGGTTTTTAAAAATGGTTTTAACCGTTATTAGCTTTTTTAGTAAACAATTACAAAACAGTATAATAGGACTTAAAAAAATAAATTGAAATAAGCTACATATTATTTAGGAAAAATAGTAAAATGTATTTCATATTTAACAATGTGTTTTTTTAATTTTTAAATAAACCATTGTGACTTAAATTTACAATACTTTTTTGCACGCCTTTTAAAAATATTTAGTTGTCCTATATAGAACTAAAAATTATAGTTAAATGTAATATTTTTTTTGTTATGTTTACAATATTTTTCTTTCCGTGTAACTATACTCAAAGGTCAATTTTTTTTGCTTCATACTAATATGTTTTCTTTTGATCCATGGGTAGGCGACGAAAGATGAAAACTTAACTACTAGAAACTATCATTGCCTTAAGAATATATCAATATAGCTACGCAGTAGATCGAACAAGACACGGCAAAGTTCAGGCAGGCCCCCCTTGCATCCATCCGAGAAACTAATGCGCAATGTTGTCAAGCGTGCTGAGGAAGCCGGCAGGCGAGAGTAGCGACCGTAGACTTTTGCCATAATAATTTGCAGCTATCCCCCGATAAATATATTTTTCTATGGTGGCTATATTAACCTTTATTAATCTGTATTAAGCTCTGGAAACGACAACGATATGTCCAAAAATAAAAAAAAGATTTAGTTACTCGTTAGAAAAATAACTATTTTGCTATTTATATTGTTTCCATCTTATTTACGATGCGTTTAGTAAGAAGAAATTATTTACCTTCTTTTTGATTACCTAATTTAAAAAAGTGACAATTATTTGTTGACTTGTTTCAAAAACGTACAAGGTGAATCATTATATTTTGACACCTGCCTACAGGGTTTATTAACGAAGAGAGAGAAAAAGTGTACATATAAAAGCTTTAGGGTTTCTTTTAAATTACTAACATCCGTTATGAAAAAAACAAACTACTATCGCATGCCTATCTATATGCCCTTAAAAATATAACGACATACGTGAGTTTTAAATGGATTTTTATGAATGTTCTTTTTTTTTCCTGATTTCAAAAATTTTTAGTTTGACTACCGTGGCGCAACCCGTTTTTTAATTATTTTGGTTTAACTGTAACAAGTTTTGCATTATATTATATGGCAAGTAAAATTACAGTTAAACTAAAATAATTAATAAATATTTTGCACCAATATAATCAAATTATATATTTTTGAAATCAGTAGAGAATGACCTTTCATAAAAATAAACAATATACAGGGTATTCCATTAAAAAACGTATTTATTACCCTACAATTTTTGTATTTATACTTTTTCTCTATCTTTGTTAATAATTAACCTTGTAGCCGGGTGTCATAATATAATAAATCATCCCGTACATACAAGTATTTCAAAAAGCAAAAATGTTCCTCTTCCTGTGTAAGATAATAGGTTTAAAAATGATTTTTCATTAAAAATAATATTTAGCGTTGTTTCTTTGATTTACTTATTCAGGTTTTTGTAGAAATAAGTTTGTTTTCTATTAAAATGTATGCTTACTCCTAGGAACTTTATTTCAAGCTAACCTGCATTAAATTTCAACCCCAAAGATTAACAGCCAAATAATATTCCTATTTTAACTAAAAGATCTCTTCTAATATTTAGGGACTGAAAACGCCACGTCTCGTTTCCGTTCGCGAGTCGATGGTTACCGCACGAAATAATATAGTTTCGGTGAGCATTGATGTCTCCGGACCGATTCAAGGCGTTCCATTTAAATAAGTTATCTTATTGCTTTAAGGAGAGAGTGAGGCCTTTACTGGTAGCAGATTACAAAAATTTAAGACAGTTTGGGGATAAATGAACAAAGTGGAATGTTCTTAGTATTTGCAGTTAAATAATGAAGGGATGCATGTGGGTCGATGCTCATATCTCCCTCGCAGAAATAGCTAAGGAAGGCATAAAAGATGCTAATTCGACAGAAAATTATCTCTGAGATAAAAAAGAGACAGATCTCCCACAATTTGACGATTCCCCTTGCGATGTTTGGATCATCATTCAGGCGAATATTTATTTAGACAAAGTGGATCTGATTTACGATGTGCAAAAGATTACAAATTGGCAGGATATAAGTATTTTTGGCTCGTGCCAGCAAAAGGCAATACCAACTAAGTTAAAGGAATCTATGGCTTCAAGAATTTGATTATTTATTTGAATGATGAGAGGTAGTTTGTGAGATAGATAACATGTTTGTGTCTCATTAGTTAGTTAAACTGAACAGGGTTCTTACAGTGGTAACGCAGGTAGCGTTGAGTTTTTAAGCCACAAGGAAAATACTTCTGTTGAAAGAAAACTACAAAGTCCAGTACAAAGTTTTGGAGGAATGCTATAGGCAGGAAGACTTAATCCAATAATTTGACCTTCTCCATGAAGTTCGAAGAATTTGTTCCAGTTATGAATAAATTTAAAATATCAGTAGTGATATATTTCTCGATTTCCTTACGCATAATGGGTCTGTAGTTAGAGGAAAGAGTTTGTGATCCCTTTTAGAAACAGGCATACACGAGCAGATTTCCAGCTGTTGAGAAAAGCTTCTTTGTCTTGGCAAGGATAGAGAGAGGCGAATTCAAAGGCGCACTTTTTAGATCTGGAATACCATCAAAACCAGAGGATTCCTTGGTATTCAGTGTTGCATGCAAATTATATGAGGAGGAGGGATTGAAGTGGGATCTGTCTTATAGTATGACTCCTTGTCTTGTAAAATTTAAAACTATTGTGAAATGTGTGTCCGTGTTATTTATGTAGTATGAAAGTTACAGTATAAAGATAAGAATTAAAAATATATTAAAAATATATAAACAAAAAAAGAAATAAATATATTAAAAATTCAAGCTTGGTTTATGCTTCCAAACCCCAATGCAACATAAAATAAATTAATAATACTGTCTGAAACAATTACTATTTTCTGTAGCTGAAAGACTAGTACGCAAGGCCAATCTTGCAAAAAAGACTTTCCCAATAATTTGTTTGTTAAGAATTAGACTCACAAATTGATACAGGGTAATACTATTTTAGTGTAGTAGTTAGCATATTTAAAACATCCAAAGAAGCTGCAGTGTAGCACAACGTGGTCCTGTTTGTTTGCTGTAACTAAATAGTGGAAATTAGATAGCATTAGTTTTTTTAAAAATATGTTACTGATTTCTGATTTCTTTTTAGGATTGGCGAACGATGGGGAAACTTTTTGTTCTACTCTTAGCCACGACGGCTTTCAACATAGCTTCAGCAAAATTCCCCTTCTACAACTTGAAGCCGTTCGTACACAAACCTCTGCGAGACGTAGGAGATCCCCTCATTTTAACACCTCTGATAGAAGCGAACAAAACCGAGGAAGCTAAAAATGCCTCCGTAGTAAATTTAGATGCTTTCCAAAACGTCAGCAGTTATTCCGGATATTTCACCGTAGATAAAGAAAACAATGCCAACTTGTTCTTCTGGTTTTTCCCTTCTGCTAGCGATTATAAAGAAGATCCCGTACTTTTGTGGCTCCAAGGGGGACCAGGTGTGTCTAGCTTATACGGACTTTTTACTGAGCATGGCCCTTTTACCGTTGAAAACGGTAGTGTTAATTTACGCGAGTATTCCTGGAACAAGAACTATTCTGTGCTGTACATCGACCAACCCGTGGGTACTGGATACAGTTTCACTGATGGACCGGTGGTAACGAATCAAACTCAAGTTGGGGACCACTTATACAGCGCTTTGACGCAGTTCTTTACAGTCTTCTCAGAACTACAAAGCAATGCATTTTTCGTTACGGGAGAATCGTATGGAGGTAAATACGTTCCTGCAATCAGCTACACTATCCACCAAAGAAACCCAACTGCCTCCCTTAAAATAAATCTGCAAGGGATTATTATAGGCAATGGACTGAGCGACCCCAAATATCAATTCAATTACGGAGACCTATTGTACCAATTGGGTCTCATCGATCTAAATGCTCTGGAAGGCTTCAAAGTTACTGAAAATTTCACAGTCACCAGTATAGAAGAAGAAAGATATGAAGATGCTACCGATTACTGGAATCATATGGTTGACACTTTGTTCTACGAAAACACATATTTAGGTAATATTTATAATTATATAAAGGATGTTGATGACAGTCCTGTCGACTGGGAATATTTCATCGTACAAGACGACGTAAGGGAAGCGCTCCATGTTGGCAGTCAAGAGTACGTCTCTGAAAGCAACGAAGTTTACTTTGGTCTTTATGCGGACATCACTAAAAGTGTCGCCCCCTGGGTTAGCGAACTACTGAGTCACTACAGAACCCTTATTTACAACGGACAGCTCGACATCATTGTCGGTTACGTTTTAACGGAAAACTATCTTCAACATTTAAACTTCAGCGCTGCCGAGGAATATAGCTCTGCCAGTAGAGACATTTGGATTGTGAATAATAGAGTTGCTGGTTATGTCAAAACAGCGGGAAATTTGACGGAGGTCCTTGTGAGAGACGCCGGTCATATGGTCCCTACGGATCAGCCTGAGTTTGCATATGATCTCATCACCAAATTTATAAGAAATCTTCCAATAGCTTCAAATTAAACGTTCTAAATTATTATAGTGTTTTATTTTATCAACTGTACATGGTTCTACAATTGTGTTCGATTGTAGCCAGAATAGTTAAACGAAATTTGGTTAGTTAAATCGAACATAATTCAAATCTTCATCTAATTCCGAAATCCTGCTATTAACATCTAATTTTCAAATAAAACACCTTGTTAATGTGTGCTTATTTTCATTGGTTACAACTTTCTGACTACAACGATATTTTAATTTTCATGCCATTGTAAAGAGTATTGTGATTTTGAACGATTCATTTACGTCCAAGTAAAATGTTGCATCTTTAATGTGCTAAAATTCTTTAATATACAGTTAATGTCAATCAAATTAGATAGAATTTCTTATTATTATTATTACTACTATTATTATTTTTGTATAAGCTCGGTTTCATGACCAAGAATTGTAAGTAAAATTGTTTAATGAATCAAAACAAGCAAACATATTAAATGTGTTTAACTTAAAAAAGTTAGTAGCAAAGATTAGTTACTAGAAGTATATATGGTAATGCTGTGCTAATGTCCAATTTGAAAATGCAAGTTAGTATAAAAAATTCGGAATTTGAAGTATATACAGCGTGTAAGTAAAAAATTTTTTTAAAAAAGTTATGAAAATATGTTTTTTTTTGAAAAATCTATAGGTTGATTTAAATTTTTTCGATTATTTTTTCCAACTTAATGCGTTTTCGCCAAACTAACTGAATGTAAACAATTGTTGTCATAAGCTACTTTATAATTTAGTGTTGTTTATTTCAATTGATTTAATAAAAATATTCTATTTAGTTCTAGAAAGGGAGATATAGAATTAGAAAAAAGGGATATTCTCAGTTACGTTTTAATTAAGAAGTAAATAAATATGTGTAACTTAATAATTCACTCAATTTTCCGGCCCTCAGAGCGGTATTTTTACAGTAAAATATAAACATTAATGACAAAACCGTGGTCCGATAAACTATCCTAACAGACGATATTTGCATATTTTTTTTTCTAGAAAGTACCCATTTGTAATATTACATTTCAAAAATAAAAATTGCGGAATATGCAAAGGTTTTCCTAAAAAAAAATTAATTAAAAATCACACTCAATTACAATTTGACAGCCTTAAAACGAAAAATTTAGCAACGTTGCCAGATTTTAGGTTTACCAATTTGTTAAAGGAAATGAAATGACTAATTGAAAATTATTTGGACAACAGAATTGTAATTATTTGTTGTTATTATTATAGTTTTATTGATTTACCAAACAATGTAGGTTTGGTTACAGAAATATCTCCTTTTCAATATAGACTTTCCGGTTAAGCGCGCTTTTTTTATAGTAAACCTAACCAATCCTGACCTAACCTAAACCGCATTTTTATTAATTATAAGTTGTTATAAAAAAAAATAGTTTTACGTGTATCATCACTTACAGGTATTTCTATAATTATAAATATGCTAACGCCGCAAATGAAATTAAAAACAATCATGGCGGTGGGAACAGTCGAAAAGATGTTTGAAATCAAAATTACCTTTAATCTGTATAATAATCACATTTTAAAGTAATTTTTGAGTACTGATGACAAGTTTCCACACTTTTTCTCAATTTGGACTGCTAGAATGGTGGATAAAAAAAAGAAACAAATATAAACGAGATTTAAGAGTATCAGTATAGAAGCCTAAAACAGAAATTTGTAGATCAATTTCCTTTAAAAGTGAATTATTTTATTTATGGCACTATTTGTAACTAAAGCACAGCTTATATAAACAGCTTAATAAAATTAAACTAGGCTTTAGGAAAGTGATATGCAGTATAGATAAATAACCCGAGCTTAGCTAGGCGTACAATAGATGTGGCAACGTCTTTAAAATTCAAGCTGCCCATCTATCAGACAAAACATATTTTCTGTTATTAGTATCCTAGCGACACATAAATTTAAATCGGCATTATTTCTGGCGTTATTTTATAAAGGGCTGCCTAACAGCAGTCCTAACATAACTAGTGAGTATTTATTCGCAGTGTTTTTTTTTATAAACACGCGTTATTTTCTATGTAACCGTATTAGTCGAGTCATAAAGCGTATACTTTCATCCAATCGCGCATCACGTTAAAAGTGGTAACCAATTAAATGTATTCCCCAACCACACATTTTTCTAAAATTCTGTTTGTTTAAGTAGGTATTTATCTACCTTCATTTTAATGTGAGTCGTTCAGTAAACTGCATTCGCGTGCGGAAAATTCACTTTCCGACTAGTTAGGTTAACAAATGCAGTTTAGTAAGGATGGTGAAATGAAATATGTTAATTTCTTATTTATTTTGTTTACTTTAGATTAGATTTGATCACAAATTAGAAATTTAAAATATGTCAAATGTGATTTTCAGAATTTAGCTCCATTTACGTTTAGCAACTTTCAAAAATAATTACAAAAAATACTTGTTACATTTGTTCACAAATAAAAATAACAATATATTTTTAAATTATTATTTTATTAAACAATTATTTATTGTTCTGCCACGGTAATGGATTTCCATCCGCCATGCTTCCTGATATTAATTATATTTTCTCCTGAATCAGCTAACATTGTGACGATAGATAGGCAACAACTGTGATCCATGTACATTTCTGACTTTTGCAATCCCAGGTATCCGGCAATATTGGATAGCATCTTCGGAAATGTATTAATCCCTACACATTGTATTGTGCATTTTCCCTGTTTGTAGTTTACAAAAAAAACGACGATGAGGTGTGTTTGAAGGACGTAGAGCTACAAATTTCCTAAAAGCTTTTTTAGGTTTACCAATTTGTTAAAGGAAATGAAATGACTAATTGAAAATTATTTGGACAACAGAATTGTAATTATTTGTTGTTATTATTATAGTTTTATTGATTTACCAAACAATGTAGGTTTGGTTACAGAAACATCTCCTTTTCAATATAGACTCGGATTCCGGTTGGCGCGCTACCGCGCGCTTTTTTTATAGAAAACCTAACCAATCCTGACCTAACCTAATCCGCATTTTTATTAATTATAAGTTTTGTTATAAAAAAATTAGTTTTACGTGTATCATCGTTTATAGGTATTTCTTTAATTATGAATATGGCAACGCCGCAAATGAAATTAAAAACAATCATGGCGGTGGGAACAGTCGAAAAGACGTTTGAAATCAAAATTACCTTTAATCTGTATAATAATCACATTTTAAAGTAATTTTTGAGTACTGATGACAAGTTTCCACACTTTTTCTCAATTTGGACTGCTAGAATGGTGGATAAAAAAAAGAAACAAATTTAAACGAGATTTAAGAGTATCAGTATAGAAGCCTAAAACAGAAATTTGTAGATCAATTTCCTTTAAAAGTGAATTATTTTATTTATGGCACTATTTGTAACTAAAGCACAGCTTATATAAACAGCTTAATAAAATTAAAATAGGCTTTAGGAAAGTGATATGCAGTATAGATAAATAACCCGAGCTTAGCTAGGCGTACAATAGATGTGGCAACGTCTTTAAAATTCAAGCTGCCCATCTATCAGACAAAACATATTTTCTGTTATTAGTATCCTAGCGACACATAAATTTAAATCGGCATTATTTCTGGCGTTATTTTATAAAGGGCTGCCTAACAGCAGTCCTTATATAACTAGTGAGTATTTATTCGCAGTGTTTTTTTTTATAAACACGCGTTATTTTCTATGTAACCGTATTAGTCGAGTCATAAAGCGTATACTTTCATCCAATCGCGCATCACGTTAAAAGTGGTAACCAATTAAATGTATTCTCCAACCACACATTTTTCTAAAATTCTGTTTGTTTAAGTAGGTATTTATCTACCTTCATTTTAATGTGAGTCGTTCAGTAAACTGCATTCGCGTGCGGAAAATTCACTTTCCGCACTAGTTAGGTTAACAAATGCAGTTTAGTAAGGATGGTGAAATGAAATATGTTAATTTCTTATTTATTAAAATTGTTTACTTTAGATTAGATTTGATCACAAATTAGAAATTTAAAATATGTCAAATGTGATTTTCAGAATTCCAAAGCTGCATTTACGTTTAGCAACTTTCAAAAATAATTACAAAACGCACATACTTGTTACATTTGTTCACAAATAAAAATAACAATATATTTTTAAATTATTATTTTATTAAACAATTATTTATTGTTCTGCCACGGTAATGGATTTCCATCCGCCATGCTTCCTGATATTAATTATATTTTCTCCTGAATCAGCTAACATTGTGACCATAGATAGACAACAACTGTGATCCATGTACATTTCTGACTTTTGCAATCCCAGGTATCCGGCAATATTGGATAGCATCTTCGGAAATGTATTAATCCCTACACATTGTATTGTGCATTTTCCCTGTTTGTAGTTTACAAAAAAAACGACGATGAGGTGTGTTTGAAGGACGTAGAGATACATATTTTCTAAAAGCCGAACTGCATCTCCACGAATTACAAATATTCTGGACATATGAGTTTTTGGATCAGGAATATTGATGATTAACATGGTTTCTTTGTCTTCAATGTTATCAATGGTTCATTAAGTAAGATCATCGTGACAACATGCACTTGCCAATCCAATGTTTTTCCGTTTCAAAAATTTTGAATATTTACCTATATCCACATCTTTGTTTGTTTTGATGATCAATTTGAGCATTGAAGAAATTGACCATAGCGTAAAAGATGATTTTTCGCCAAAATAGTCTAAAGATACTTCTTCTTTAAGAGATTTTTGTTTCTTCTCGTACCATTGTGTAAAAACTTTGTATTCTTTTTTTCGGGCAATACCTGTAAGCTGACATCCTCGTCGATGTCTTGCATGTTGTCTATTAACAATATTTTTAAATCAATTGTAACTAAGGTTACTTAGCATTAAGCTAGCTGGAGTGATATGACAGTATAATACGATGTAAGTCAAACTTGTGATATAAATAATGGGAAGAATTTTTGAATTTTTTAGGATATTGAAGAATTACAAATCTAGATGAGAAATTGCTTGTTAATGTCAAGCAATAATTATTCTTTAAAAAAATATCTAATACTTTTTGATACAGCTGACAAAAAAATTGTCTTTTTCAAGCACTAGTGCGGAAAGTAAAATAGAAAATGCAATACCCAATGTGCTGGAATTAATATCATTAATTTAGTCCAACATTGCAGCTTACATAGGGCTCAAAAATCCCGAGTTATGCATAGGCCATAGCTTTAGACGACCATATGTCACTTTACTGGCCAATATTGGTAAAGCACTTATCAATATTAAACGCTTAAGAAAATGGAAATCCACAACAGCAGAAGGATATTTAGAAGAATCCGTCAATCTGAAAAGTTATGTCTAACAAAATTCTCAATCTTATTGTTTCAAACGCTATTCCAGCTACAGTTTAGAATCATGTACCTCGTCAAATATTTTACCCACCAGCAGCACCAATGTTACCTCAACACCTTTTCCCTTGGCTTCAACTTCGCTGATATCCGCAATCACTTTTCATAATGTGACAAATTGATTTTTCACCACAAATATAGAAAATAAATAAAAAATATCTATATATTATTGTAACTGTTGGAAAAATCTTTTGTTCCATAACTTTTACCTCTATAACTGTCAGAGCTATAAACTATATATCGCTGAATTTGCCCCAAGAGCTCTAGCAACTTGTCAAATAATATACAGGGTATTCCATTGAAAATAAAATGGCTGATACCTGTCTCAGAAAAACTAAACACCTATATGCAATAAAATTAGATATTATGAAGATTCATTTGATTTCAATAAAGTTTTATATAAAACAGTTTCTGTGATAAGGGGATCGACGTTCTTATTTTGAATACCCTGTACATATGGCTGGCATACAACGACAACGGCCTCCTTTATCGGCTTCTCTGTGTAAAAGTACATCTGCGTAGTACGTTTGTGTAACTGTGTTAGTGTCACTGCAAGTAAGTTCTTTGGTCGTTTCAGTCTTTGAGAAGATATGTAGACGACACTTTTGTCATATAGCATCAAAGTCCATCAACAACACTCTTATATAAAATGTATAATGGAAATTGAATCAGAAGGTACGACTCCTTTTCTAGATGGTCTTGCAAAGGCTAGGCAATTCTGTATATAGAAAACCAACACACACGAACAGATACCTAAATACAAATTCATATCGTCATCCGATACAGAAGCAATCAGTTATTAGTTTTTTGGTTACAGAGCGTCCGCGATTTCTAGCCAAAATTCTTTACAATCCAAGGTTAAGTAGAAAATATAATAATTCTATTACACGACAGTCACTTCGCCGGTCCAACATAAGTATAATATTCAACACACACAAGAAAATTGGACAATGTTTGCGATGTCAAAAAACATTATTCCTTTCCAAACGAAAGAAATATATGCAGTTCCTTGTTCCTGTGGTGATGTCTACACTAGAGAAACTAGACGTCCCATATCCACTAGGCTTAAGGAAAATTATTTATTAGAAATAAACAAATGGTAGAATCCGCTGTATCTGAACAGCAACATTCCACTGGACATATTATAAATACAAAAGAAACCAAATTATAAACGAAAAATATTTTAATAGAGATACTGACTACATTCTACATCATACGTGGAAACCGATCGTTGCCAGTGCAACGCAATCACGGTTTTAACTCATTGAATCTCGTGAAGATGCCTCGTGCAATCGAAGACAAAACGTCGGAATGTTCTATGTTAACAGTATTTTATTTTCAGATATTAATATTTAATGGCCCAAGATACAATGTGAATGTTTTTAAAAATTTGGTTTTAATCGGTCAGTCACGATGTCGTGGACATGACAAATTCGATATAAATGTGTTGATAAGTTTAATCATTTCTTATACCCCATTAAATTGTATATCGTATATGTACAATTTAGTAATTATTTTTCAGAATTTGAACAACCACCTTTTGATACGTAAGTAAGATTATTCTAAAAAGTAGCATTGCACCAAATTACCAAAAAGGTTATTAAGTTTATCAAATTTAATATTCTTGAGTCAGTTTATTATGAATGGAGGCGTGGTCGCTTAAAGGCCCTGTAAGTAAAATTATACAATTTTTTTGGCTATAAAAGAACGTTCATACCTTTAAACATTAAAACTTAATACAAAAGGTTCTTCAAATTATTAAATATCTTCTTTAGTGTAAGGGTATTTCCTTTTTTTTTCCTATTTCATAATAAAACTTACTGAAACTATCACCAACTAACACATTATAAGTAACCTGAATATCTAAAATTCTTCTTCTTAATAACTTTGCTACTTTTTCTTCAAGTAACAAAATCCAATCTTTGAACTGTTAGTAGTATTTCTTCTAAACTCTTCCTATCGACCTCATTATATGAATCTTAATTATTTCCGTTATTTTCATTTTCATTTACGTTTTCAACTTTGAGATTGCTATGCAACACAGGGTTATTAAGTGATGGTCTTACATTTTTCCTGCTATTTTTCATTTCTACAATATAGGATCTCGAGACTCCTGCAATCTTGCAATTTTCCTTGGAACCCATATTCTTCCTTCTTGCACAACTATATTTTCGTTAGTATCCAAAATCTATTATATTAATATTTGTTTTTTTTTTTCGTTTAAGCATTCTATCAGTGCTTTTAAACGGCTTTGCCTTGATTATAATAAATTATTTATGACTGGAAATTTTGATCTAAAGTTTCTTCCGTTTAAAAGTTGTGCAGGTATTTTGTCGATACCTATATATTGAGTATTGCGATGTTATACTACAGGCCAAGTACATATCATCACATTTGCGTAACATGTTGAGCAAGTGGAACTGCACATTCAGCCATTCCATTTGATCCTGTATATCTTCGATTAGAAGTCTCAATTTTAAAATCGCAAGACCATGTAAATTCTTTTGGGGTATTGTAAACAATTAAACCCACGGAATTTAATAATTTTTGAATATAAAATAGAAAGTTTACCTTCATTTAATTGTTTTAAGAAAATAAAAAAAATGGATGAACCACTTTTTCTATTAAAAAAACCAAAAAGAAATTCGATATTTCCACTGCATTTCAATGCGCTATATTCCTTAATATGACAATTTGAAGAAAGGTTATCTTACATTGTCGCCAAACTTACATTATTGTATGGAACTTAAATTTTTCATGTTTGTCTGTAGATAGTTACGCATTTGCCCCCCCTGTGCCGATGCCGAATGTTAGACTTTCGCCAGTGATGCATCGCCCTTTAAATTAGGGCTTTAATAATAATGCCTACGGCGCCTAAGTACCAATCTTCAACACTGAACCTTCATTTAAGGGCATTTGCCTACGCACAGTGCTTTGAGCAATGGACAATAATCACAAAACAAAGTAATAATTATTTATATTTTTATAACATCAATATAAGTATAAGTATCCAAAACACGCATTACAAAGTTTATTTAAATCAGGTCATCCTTGATTAGCACTGTAGAGACAAATGAATTTCGATCAACGCCTAGCTGTCAGTTTAACAATAATTTGCTTGCGTTCAGAACGGAGTTTTCATTAACGAGTTATTGTTGAAACTATTCACTCAAAAAGAAAATCGCTATGGATTGTTCCAGGTAGGTTTATTAAATTTTAACTATATATTTAATTGTTGAGTCCAAATGTACGATTTTTGATATTTCAATTAGCAATAACAGATTAGTTGTTAACACAACTATATTTGAAAACTTTGGTAAAGGTTTACAAAATATCTATAAATATCTCTTTCTGATACTGTTTCAGTTAAGTAGGAGAAAATATAAGGTTTCAGATTTTGTATCGATATTCTGCCCCTACCTGCCACCACAGGTAATTTCAGATATTTTATTTCAGAGTGTATTTATATCAAAAACGCTGATCTGGTAGATGTTTGGATAACTAGTTCACATAGTCATCGCCAGCAAAACACATTTAACAAAATATGTGAAATACTTGATTTAACAGATTGTTCGGAAGAATTATCGGCACGAATTTCAAAGATGGGTAGAATTTTTTGCATGAAAATGACTAAACTGTTCGAGAAAGATTTATAAAGCGCAACAAAAGTTGGTCAAACCGGTAGCCACATCAAAAGATTTTGTGGCTTTTAAAAGACCTCAAGTGCAACCATTACAACCGTTGGCGTTGCAACCACGATCAAGTCAATCTCGAGGAAGACCCACCATCCCTTTTGAGGAAGCTTCTACAAAAACAAAAAAAAAAGACGCGTCTTAGATTTAATACAAAGCAGATCTCAAGCTGAGCTTAACTTTGCTGCTAATTTGGCTGGTAGCTCTAATAATCAAGATTCCTTGATAAGGTTTTGACACCACAGGCTTTAGCCCTGTGCTTGGACCTAGACTTAATCCGAAAGAAAATACTTAGCTTTAAGGTCAGTAGTTAATGCTTTGCACAAGGATTGCTTTCCAAGTTTGTACGCTTTAAACATTGCAAAAAAAGCACTTTTGCCGTCTCAAATTAATACTGATGAAGTCAGTTCTGAAGTAAATTTACAAGATCTTCTAGATAAAACCGCAGAAAGTATTCTAAATGTTTCAAGCGTACCGAGTGGGAAAGAATTAAAATTAATTTGTAAGTGGGGCTTTGATGGCAGTAGTGGGCATAGCACATATAAGCAGAAGTTCAGTAATGACCAACATACGGATGAATATATCTTTCTAATTGCACTAGTGCCATTAGAATTGATTAATACATGCACAAATGAGGATGTATGGGTAAATATGACAAGTTCCTCGACTTTGTTTTGTCGACCAATAAAGTTTATTTTTGCTAAGGAAAATGCTGAGTTAGTGCGATTGGAAGAGCAAAAAATGATAAAAAATATCAATTTGCTGAAAGTATTGACAATAAATATGCACAATCAAACTTATAATATAACTTTCGAATTAATTTTCACTATGATGGACGGTAGTGTAACTAATATTCTTTCCGGCACCAACTCAGCATCCAAGTGCATCATTTGTGGAGCCACCCCAAAGCAAATGAACCACGAAAACGTTGTCAATCGGTCTGTAAATAGGGAAAAGCTTATCCACACTTCACTGCTGGATACGTTTTTTTGAGTGCCTTTTGCATATTGCGATTCCCAATAAAAGTATGGCGGGTTGAAGGAAATGTAGAGAAAATAATAAAAAAGTATGCTTTCGACTGGATAAGCCCGGGATATGGCTTAAAACACCGCAAGGCGCAACGCCTTGCGGTGTTTTTTTTTAATCCCGATCTCAGCTCGGAGATAACAAGTATCGACAAGGAACTTATTGTTAAGTTTTCGTTGATACTTAGGATATTGGCTAGCGGGTACCATGTTGAATTAGAAAAGTTTCGGAGTTTGTTACAGGAAACTCGTAATTTGTATATAAATTCTTACAGTTGGTATTATATGCCTGCAACTGTCCACAAAGTCTTGATTCATGGGTGTGAGATAATAAGTGCTTTCGACTTACCTATTGGACATTGTAGAAGCAAGGCACAAGGAAGTTAGGAAAAACCGATTTTCACACCCGCAAATCATCACGAACTAATTGTAACAAAGATTTGATGAACATATTATTGCTGACATCAGTGCCCTTACTATCAATAAACCGAAAAGTTATGAAACAGAAAACTAGCAAATATAACAATGAAATTAATAAATATCTAAAAAAAAATGATTTAGTTGTTTCAGAAGATTTAAATTTGGAATTCAATGTTTCTGAAATATTAAGCAATGAAAGCGATTCGGACTAATAATTAGCTCTGAGTTTAACGTTTGTTATTTATTTTATGTTTAAAAATTTTAGTAATTAAGTGTTAGTGTAGTTTAAATAGTGTTTGTTAAATTTTAATTTTGTGTTTTATAATAAAAACAAGTTACAATGGCTTATAAACGCACATTTTTCTTTTTGACCCTCTATGTCAATGTTACAAATCTTAGTTGTAAGTTTTTCTGGACACCCTGTATGTGATTAACTTAGAAAATTATGTGCAAAATGTTTTCGCCTAAGTAAAAAAATAACAATTTTGTCAGAAATTGTATTATGACCGCCAGAGGTAAGTGGTATTATTTTTGTCCAATAATCTCTACTACTCGAAGCACTGTGCTACGGCGCCTAACCTGGTGCTAACCCGGTACCAATCCACCTAGTGCCTTCGCGCTCCTGCTGGTTCCGATCCACAACCCACATATGCATTTTGTTTTTCTTATATAATTTATATAGGTCATATATAAAATAAACTTGGCAATGTATCATCCCCAGCACACTGGATTTCCATCCAACGGGCGACACTCCTGCTCTCTCTTTGTTTAGCAATTGTAATTATGTTGAAAAACGTTTAATAATGTATAATATAATATTTACTTCTAACTTTTAGTTAGAAATAATCATTTTTGTGTTATAGAGCATTATAATATAATCAATATTTTACGTAGTTCATAAATTAAGTTTGTGAAAAATATGTTTTTAGCGATACGCCAAAAACAAGTTCAGTGCAACCTTCCAAAACCTTAGTTTTTTTGGATTTAATTTGAAAAAGTGGTTCATCCATAAATTTTTGTGTATAGGAAGTATTAAAAAAAGGTAATCTTTCAAATGCATATTTTAAATTTGTCAAATTTCATGGGTACAATTGTTTACAAGAGCCTTCTTTTGAATTAAATGGCATATTACTTACATAGACGTATGAAATTTTGACATTTCTGATATTTTAAAAGTTTGAAAGAAACGTATTTCTGACTTTGGCATTTATCCAGATGAAAAGTGATATTTACCTGGGTGAATGATGTCACTTTCCATCCAGGTAAATATCGATATTTATTGAATGACGAAAATATTTCAATTTCAATCGATTATTTAATTTGTTCCAAACCTTCCGCGGCTTCTCTCCATTGAGGAGGAGTACAAATGATTTCTTCTGAATCGCTTATTGTCTTCGAAAAGCCTTTTTTTCATGACAATCTATCAAAAATGCAACTAATTTAAGCTTGTATGTTGGTAGTGGGAAGCTTGTAGTTATACCGGAGTCTCACATAATTATATTTGCCACAAAAATCGTCATTTGTATTTAAAAGGTATGGTTGTAAATAAAATAGTATACAAACCTCGGTGAAAAGGTTTCATTCCTGTCACGAGAAATTGTTCACCTCGGTAAACCATCCTTTTCTCTCCACAGGAATGAAACACTTTCCACCTAGGTATGTAATATACCATTAATTGCTAGATATGAGTAACCACTAAAGTCAAAAATATCACTATTTTTTCAATTTAGGAATAAATTTGTCATCTTTAAATGTTTCTATTAAATAATTTCTTGAATAAAAAAATCTGCTCTGTGCATGTTCATACTAGGTGTACGTCAGATTATACTTTAACATCATGAAAGTGGGGATACACATGCCAGTAATTAGTATAAATTTAATTTTTATTTTAATGTTTTTTTGAAGCTTACTTGTTTTATTTGTTAAAATTAAGATATTATGTCGATTGATTTTGAGCCCGTCTTGCTTTGGTACAAATTCTTAAAGAATTTATATGCTGCTTCGTACCTTTTTTTCTACTTTTCCGGTAGTAGAGATAAACAAGCAATATTCGCTGATTCTTACAATACAGGGAGGGAGAAAAATGTTATATACTATATGGGATGTAAGTACATTAACCAGTCTCGAATTTTTTTGCCAGCCCTCGCTATCGCTCGGGCGCAAACTCGTCCTCGACTGGTAAATGTTACTTACATCCCTTATAGTATAAATAGCTATTTTTCATAACAAGGACGGAAGAAACTCACTAAAGATTAGAGACTTTAAGAGAGATTTTAGTAGTAACTTTAAAGAAAATTAGGCACATTTCTTAATTCTCGAACGTCGGAATTTTCTGAATAAAAAGGTACCGCTTTAAATAATATAAGGACACTATACGCCTAAAAAATTTTATCTATGATCGTTTAAAATCTAATCCGAGTTATAATTTACATTTTCCTGAAAAGATTACCTCAATCAAATATTTAAAAACGCCAAGTGTTTGGGTTGCAGGCTAGGACTCGAAATCTTTTTTGCGAAACAATTGCGGATAGAAAATAAGTATTTTAAATTAGTGTTTCCAAGCCACTTCGTCTGAATACATTTGCTATTGTAAAATTGTTCTATTTTTAGGTAGGTACAAAATAAATAAATAAATAAATAACTTCCTTTTTATTTACCTGTGGGTCATCACAAAGCGAATCAATAACTCGTTATCCATTATCATGACGCTATTAGGTTTCAAATTCTGAATTGAGTAGCCTAGTTTCAAAACCAGCCAAATCTAGAACAGTCGTTTCCGATAAAAACGCATTAAACTGCTGTAAGCGAATTTGTTGAGCAAAACTAAACTACATATTTTAATTTTGTGAAAATAATAACGTGAATCATAATTTCACTATCAAAATTACTGTATTATTATACAAAACATGAAAAATAATCTTTAAAAGATGCAGTTAGCGTGGTTTCAAACTCACTTTTGGATATGGCTGGTTTTGGAACCAACAACTTTGGATTTGGAACGTTTTGTGACTTACTTTATAAAATGATTTTAATTTTTTAGGATAAACAGGGGTTAAAAATAAGCTACTGTTTTGGTAGGGCAAAAATATATTAACTGAAAATACATGCAATAGAAAATTAAACCACTAATCCAAAGACTTCCTCTTGTGGAGTACATTCTTCTTCTTGTTCTTCATCTACGTGAATCTGATTTTCTGGAATCTCCGTTTCATTAAAGTAGGACTGTAGCGCCCTTTTATAATAGAAAAGGGTATCTATGGTTTTCCATAAAATCCCATAACGTTTACTCAAAAGAGCGTTTACGTCTTTTAATTTTAACGGCTTTGGAGGATTACCAGAATCTATTTGTGTAGGATTCAGAGAAGAAATTACCTTATTACGCTGGATCCAGTGGCGTAGTCATATTTTTTATTTGAGTTGTTATTTTTTAGATATGACCCAAAGTTGTGTTTTTTTTTAAATGGGACACCCTGTATATTTGTCCAGAAATTGATTTGTCCTTTTAAAAGCTTCTCAAAAATAGTATGGGTCTATTTTAATAAACAACAACAAAAATCCTAATTTTTATAATTATCATCCCAAATTTTGCAGTAGGCCATTTATTTAAAGTCGATAACAATATCTACATCCTAACAATAAATCAAAATAAATATGTAATTAAATCTATTTATCAAAATATGTATTGATAATTTCGCACCAAAAAAGTACCACCTACCTAGATTTATGTAACACAAGAACAAAACAGTAATAAATTATTATGTAACAAGCCTTTCAGCAAAAATCAACTGTCGTATAAGAACTACAGTAACCAAGGAAATCAAAAGAACTGTTCAAACTGATTTCCATTTTGTTCTATGCATGCTTCGCACAATTTTCGTATTCGTTTTAGGGAATTAAGCAAAATAACGGGATGATTTTTTAAATAGCGAAAATTTTCTCTTATTGCATTTCCTAAATCTTGGACATTATCATAGTGGTCTTTGTAAATTCTATTTTCCAGATATCCCCATAGAAAGAAATCTAAAATCGACAAATCTGGGGACCTAGGGGGCCATCTTAAAGGTCCATTTGTTGCGATCCATTGATTGGTAAAATTATTGTCCAGAAATAATCTCGTCATTCCAGAATTGTGTGCCGGAGCACCGTCCTGTTGAAAATAAAGTTCGTTAATTTGCGCTAGAGGAACATCGTCAAGTAATTCAGGTATAGCTGCCCCTAAAATTTCTATATAGCGATTGGCTGTTAGATTTCCCTCAAATATATAAAATTTTATATGTGTTCCTAATATGAAGCAGGACACATTTAGATCAAACCTGCCCTGCTGTCTTCTGGGAAATATTTGGTGTTGATTTTCCTGGGACCAGAATCTACTATTGTGCCTATCGAGTATACCAGAATTACTGAAATGTGCTTCGTCTGACCATATAACCTTCCTTTCAAAATCTCTAACCATATCGCATCTTTCTCGAAATCAATTGCAGAAGACTACCCGACGCTCTGCATCCCCTGGCTGTAAGTGCTGCACGAGCCTAAATTTGTATGGGTGGTATTTGTGCTTTTTTAGAATTTCTTGGACTCTAGTTTTTGGAATCCCTATGCTCTTTTCACTGGCCCTACAAGAGTTTGTAGGGTAAGCTTCTGTATTAGCCAAAACCGTAATTTCCTCAGCCTCCCGATTTTGTTTATTATATGTTTTCGTACGAGGTTTGATAAATGATCCGTGATTAAGTAAATTCTTTTTTATCCGATAAAAAGTGGATATATTAGGTTGCCTCCTTTCTGGATATCTAAATAAAAATTAAGCAATAGTATTTCAACATACCTAAAAATTAACTAACTACCTGTTAAAATACATCTCAGAAGCCGCTTCAACATTTTCATTACTTAATATAAAACAAGCTAACATATCGTACTTTTCATAATGTTCAAAAGTTTGATTTTCTACCATAATAATACAAATATATTTTTACACAATAAATAAATACAAAAAACTAGCGCTATATTTTAAATACGCGTACAAACTTGGGAAATGTCATTTGCTTCCAAGAAAACAAAAGAAAACGGCATCGTTTTGCATGGCCTACTGCAAAATTTGGGATGATAATTATAAAAATTAGGATTTTTGTTGTTGTTTATTAAAATAGACCCATACTATTATATATTTTTGAGAAGCTTTTAAAAGGACAGTTCAATTTCTGGACAAATATACAGGGTGTCCCATTCAAAAAAACAAAACTTTGGGTCATATCTAAAAAATAACAACTCAAATAAAAAATATGACTACGCCACTGGATCCAGCGTAAAAAAACTGCATAAGCAGCAATGTTTCCCTTTGCGTTAAGTTAAAGGATAATCGAGATACGAGGGGGGTTCCAAAATGCAAAATTTTCTATTTCGCCCTGTATCTCATAAACGAAGAAGGCTAAAAATTAGCTCAGGTTCGTGAAAACCGCAAGATTCTATCTTTAAAAATAAGCGATATACTCTGCTTTTGCAACCAAATCCGGACACCCTGTACAGTAGCAAACCCTATTATGATATAAACATATTCTTGAGAATCAACTATAACCTCCCTTTTATTTATTTGCCTCTCAATTAGAGCAAAAACCCTGTCAGCGGGAAGAAAGGAATGACCGGGTACAGGAAAGATAATTTTTGTCGTTTGGATGTTTGTGGGGCTGTCTACACAAAGCCATTTGTTGAGCATTCCCAATAAAATAGAATTTTTATTTTGCCCCCCCGCAACCATCTGCTACCAAACGAAATGTGTATGCTTTCCAGATCCAGAAAGCACAATAAGTAAAACAATGCTGAAGATGCTTCATTTGATCCCTTCATATACATGTCTTTAGTCCAAACAAAACTGTGTACATTGTCTTTTCGTAAAGGGACAAAATTATGTCCCTCAAATAACAACAATAAAATTGTAGAAGTATAGTTGACGCGAATAGTATGTCGCCTGATAAGGAAGTTGCTTCTTTGCATAAAGGAATTGGCTGATTTTTTTGACAATCAAATGACAATATTTTTACTACTTCTGGTACATGCTTAAAAAAAGAAAAAAATAAGCTTGGGCTCTTAATTTATGAACTCGAAGGTCAATTTGAAGTTTCAATTTTTCTCCTGGATTTTTCTCAACTTTATTTTTTTCCCTGAACTCTAAACATCTAGAACAAACATCAGTTCTAGGGGAATCAAGTCCGTAATTAAAATTAGTGTTGTATTGGTATCTAAAGTAGGAAAGTTTTACTTGAAGTTCAGAAGAATTTCCAGTATTTGTTTTATATATTCTCCATATTTTCGAAATGTTAAGTACTGGCGGTTTGTTTTTCTTCTGCAATAATGTGATTCCTGAGGTCGCAACTGCTTTATAAAATTTAGGACATGCTGCTTCTTGTTTTCAAAACGAATAGAATGTCGGTCCCCTCCCCTAGTTTCAGATGCCGTCTGACCCGAAGCGTAGTTTCTCGTTAAAATACCTTGAACTCAGCTTTTTCCTACAATAAGGATTTTCAAAAAAGCTTCCTTGTGTCTTTGACACTCTAGTACCGGTAACAGGACGTGTTCTTTGGACTTTTTTTTGCATTGCAATATTTTAAAATGAAATTGTCTTGCTGCATTTTAAAGAGCTTTGCATAAAATGCTTTATTAAATGCATAAACATCTTGCATGGACAAGTTTTTACATTGATATGTTGGACTCTGATGCCCACATTGGGGATAAATAGGTAGTAGCCCTGCAGAATACCTTAAATGAAAATTACAAACAATCAAGTATGCCCTGCAGAAATAACGAACGTGTACCGCTTACCTTGACTTTTTCTGCTTTGCTGTTTTCCATGGTTCCGTTTTTCTAAGTCCTTTAGGAGTGTGTGTATTGTGTATTGTATCACTCATTTTCTACAGTACTAATCACAAATATTTATACTAAAATACAACTAATACTAACTATATTTAGTTAGCCAAGTTATAGAAACAAACTGCCGTATACTAACGCAATTAATCACCCTATTCTCTGACACCGACTTGACGCTACCTCGACGGGTTCTGATTGGTGGAATGGATTTGGAAAGTTAAAACTAACAGAATATTTAGCGCCTTTATTACATCGATATTTGTTGGATTTGGACGATTTTGAGACTAACAGCTTATAGATAATTTATAATACAAATTTCTAAACGTAAAATCTCATTTCCCACAATTTTTGAATTTGGCCGTTTTTGAAACTAGGCTACTCAATTAATATATGTTCAAACCATTCTTCAAATATCTCAGAGTTCTTGTTTTTATGGTAATCAGCGTTGCATTCATCCAGTTTTTTTCCACAAAGTTTTAATGCATTTGCTACCCATCAATCAGTAGATCCACAATGGAGAATTCTAGACGCTTTACTGGAAGGTAAACCTTTCAGCTGACACCTGACTAAATCATCGGTCCAACTTTTTCTTGTGTGTCGTGGGTATCATACCAAGTCTCATATAAGATTCTACGCCTTTTCATTAGGGCCACTCGTTTATTAACAATGTTAATTTAAACTCTTATGTTTTTGGACAAGGTCTACACAGTTCAACAAACTCTTTGTATATTGCATCAATAGTCGAAATTTCATTATTTTTATATTTATTATAAACCAGATTTTTCAAACGTTTTGCAGTCAACCAAGTCAGTTCTTTCTGTTTTTCAGTATCAAACCTTCTTTTTCTTTGTCTAATACCTTTACTGACAATATCGCGCGTTGTCGTATAGGGAATTCCAGTTAAGGTCGCTGCTTTTCTAATCATACTTCCTTCGCCGTTATTTTCTCGATCATTCATGAAATTATTCACATTCACATTCAGACAAATCTGCCTGACTTTTTCGTTAAGGTGATGCCTTTTTCTTTCATTTAATGTGTTTTCTTCGTTAGAGTCAGAGTCGGTATTTTCCAAAATTTCACAAATATTGCATTCTTTATCGCTACTGCTGTCATAAATATTTTTCTGGATGTTTATTAGTTCAACTGAGTTACTACAGCTTGGGCGCTCCCACGGACAAAACATTTATTTATTAAATGTGATAAAACTGCTTAATGAATTTATTTTAAATTAAGCCCAAAAATCAAGTGCGGCGTAGGTAGGTAGAAACTGGTAAAATATTGGTATAAATCCACTATGGTGGAACAAAATGGTGCCCAATAAAATTTACTGTTCTCGATAAATGAAGCAGAGATTCAAAATACCGAGGAAAGTTCGGGATAAAGGAAATTTACCGAATTTCTAGTCTTTTTTTCGAGTAAAGATGCCGATGTATCGTACTGGGTTACACCATGACATCTCATCTACGATTGGCGGAGGTAAATAACAGAGGCCAACACACATTTTGGTGCTTGTGATTTCATTCAGATCTAGTTTAAAAAAAATAATAAATAAAAATTGTGTATATATTTTACGTTATAACTGTATATATAACATTACTATTGCCAGTTAAAAAAAAACAAAGACACATGGATTTAAGTATTTATTGCAAAAACTTAATTTACATAATTACATTAGTCACTAATCACATACAAATTTTCTTTTAAACGACTTTCTAGAATGAAGTTTACTAGGGCAGTCTCGCTGAAGGCTCCAGCAGTAGTCCGCCATCATGTGGCTATCCCATCGTCCTTGATAACGGTCTTCCATTGTTCTAATATCCTGATAGAATCTTTCCCCCTGTTCTTCACTACAATCACCTAAGTTTTCTGGAAAACGATCTAGGTGGCTGTGAACTTTTATACTCATGTTACATCCGAGAATATTAATTTGAAAGCATAGTTTCCACTAATTCTATGTAATTCTCTGCTTTATGATTGCCAAGAAAATTTTGTACTACTTGAACAAATGAACACCAAGCGTTAGATTCAGTTTCGTTCATTGATGTGGTGAATTGTGGATCTTTAACAAATTGCCTTATTTGAGGACCATCAAATATACCAGCTTTTAGTTTTTCCATGCTAATGCCAGGAAATTTGCGTGACAATACCCAAAACAATTTTCATCTCGATTTAAAGCCTTCACAAATTGCTTCATTAGGCCTAGCTTGATATGCAAGGGCGGAAGTAAGATTTTTTCTCTTGAAACCAAAGGTTCGTTGATCACGTTTTGTTTTCCTTGAATCATGACATCTCTTGAAGGCCAATTTTTGTTAACTTAGTGCTCATTTTTAGCTCTGCTGTCCCAAAGGCACAAAAAACAAGGATATTTTGTATAACCACTCTGCTATCCAAGGAGGAAGTTAATCATTTTTAAATCAACACAAATTGCCCACTGATTTTCTTCGTATTTAATTTTTCTCAAAACTAATGCAATTGTTTCATATTCTTCCTTCATAGTAGAATGACAAATAGGAATTGAGCCCTATTTGTTACCGTTATGTAAAAGAACACATTTTAAACTACGTTTTGAACTGTCAATAAAAAGGCGCTAATCATCTGGAGTGTATTCAGGCAAACCCATTTTATATTCTTACAGAATACCAAGTCATTTTCCTGAGCGAAAAAAGGCAGCAGATCCTTATCTCTTTTACGATAAAATGTAATATTAGTACCTGGACAAAGTAGATTTTTTTCTTTTAATCTGGATGCAAGTAATTCAGCGGATTTCTTTGAGAGATTCATCTGCTTCAAATTCGCTGTCGTTTTCTGATTGAATTCTTGGAACTTCGTCAGACGTTGCTGTTTCTGTATCATCTTCTGTCAGTTCGGGTAGACTGCTGAATGATGGAACGAGTATTTGTTCCGCATGCGCTACAGGCCTTCTTGCAGAATCTAGATCAGGATATGTCCATTTGTGTCTATTGTTTCTATTTATGCCTTTAATATTAACGAGACAAAAATAGCAGTCGTCATGATGGTTTCGCTGTTCTCTCCAAACCATTGGTACACCAAACTTTAGGCACTTCCTCTTTCCAGTTGATCACTGTCGCAAATATTCAACACATGTTTTACATATGAGATGTGGGGCCCAAGATTTATCTTGATTTCCTAAATGAACGCCAAAATAGGCAAGATAAGCTCTTTTCACAAAGTCAGAAATCGTTTTTCTGCTCTCTTTCAAAGTGTATTCACCACACACAACAAAAAAGATCAGGATGATTTAGACAGGTACGTCTGCTTGTGGATGCCATTGTTTTAGTTTAGTGTCTTGATACTATAAAACGACCAAAATTTACACAAAATGATAGCACAACTTTACTTGGGAAAACTCAGTAATATACTAAATCGAGTACAGCCAAGCAGGTACAGAAGGATCAGGTCATAGGCAATTACAGGTATAAAAGTAATTAAGAGCAGTGTATTGAGTAGTTCTTAGTATAAGAACATTGGGTCAGGGACAATTCCAGGTATTCATTAGGTTAATTAGATTCTGGGAAATTTTTATTTTGACGATTAAGTACATATTTATCTCTTTATTTGTTGTCCTTTATCAGAAAAAAATATCAAGTAACCTGTATCTCAAAAACTAGAGCTGATAGAAAAAATCTGGTGACATTTTTGGAACCAGCACATTAAACAAAGCATCTAAAATCAGATGTTAGATTTCCAGCACTAAATTTTTGTTTTCATTTTGTTATCCTGTGTAAGCATTAGTTTATTTGAGCATTATTTTAAATACAGATATTTTAAAATTTTGGAACGTATTTCACAGGAAACAAACCAAATAAAAGATATCCTTTTGGTTATCAGTGCAGTATCACGATATCGTGCACCTGGTTAAATTCTAAAGTATAATATTCACTATAACGTGACCTTGATAAAGACTCAGTACATATGTAACGTGACTAATTAACTGTCTTCTTTATTAATCTATTCCACAGAAATCTTACATGCAAAATAAATATAGTTACCCGCAAGGCCTGACTAAAGCGTAAAAAATTGCCCAGAGAATACTACTTAACGTAAGTGATGCCTATTAATCATCTCATACATTTTTGTGCAGTTTCGTTTAATTATTTCATATAAGTATGCAGGAAGAAAAAAATCAGTAAATTTACTGAATATACTCTTTTTTTTAAATTTAAAATTTGCACAAGAACCAAGTGTGAAACAAATAAACTAGCAAAATGGTCTAATAAAATGTTTAAATATTCACCAAAATTCAATTTCCTTCTTTTTATGTAGGAAAATAATAATTACATTAATATATTTCTTTTATAGACTATGTACTAATAACATAAAAACTAATGTAAAACAAACAAAAAATTTGTCAAATTCCCCTTTACTCACAATCTCTCTCGTACACATTTTCAACACAGAGAGAAAACACATTTTATGAATACATATAGTTGTTTGGTAATAAAAATACATTTTATAGGACTTGTATAAAGTCATTAACAAAAAACTATAAGTTTATATAAACTATACGTATGGACCAGTTATTATAGACATGATATATTAAAAATTTAACTATAATTTTAAAGGTTTCAAAAATGTGATAGAATGAAATGCACACCTACAAGAGTACAAATCTCATTTTGCAACCTTTTTAATAAACGGAACGTATTGAAAATTATTATTTTAATGTTAGTTTGCTTCATTACGCGAAAATAATATCAAAAACTTTGCAAATTTGTAACATAGTGAAAAATAATATTTTGCATAATGCATTGTATCTGCAACCAATAAAACAATACGAAACGGTGTTTTAATAAAAAGTTTCTTATTTTTGGTTGCGTTTTTTTTTTGCAAAATTCCAAAAGTTCTTCAAACTCAGAATACACGGTTCTTGGGATTAGACCATGTCAGATTGTAATTACTATCCGACGTTTCATCTTCGATTACATGAGGCATCTTCATGGTCAGGCATGAGCTCGGAGAGATTGTGCTCGCTGAATCGTGACCCTGTGCTAAGATCGGACATCTACATTTGAATTCTCTATGGTATATAATCAAAACCTTGATCTTTATGTAATTTGTATTTATAGATCACCAAACTCTGATGTATAATCATTTTTAAATAGCCTGGTAAGTTTGCTAGACAGTCCACCGATTAAAGGTAAAAAAATTCTATACGGGGACTTTAATATTGACTATGCTACTATTTGTGCCATCCAAAAATATCTAATTTCTATATTCGACTCTTTCGGTCTTTCAATGCATGTATCCTCGCCAAATAGAATTTCAAAAAACTCTTCTTGTATAATCGATTACATGGCGTCTGATTTTTCTCCATCAGAGGTGCATTCACAGGTCTATAACTCAGGTCTTTCCGATCACGAGGCGGTAATTTCCAGGTTTAGTTTACCTATTAGGCCCTTACCAAGATCTCGCCATCGGGGCAGAATTTTCTCGGCCGCAAATTTCTCAGTATTTCATAATATTTGCTTTAACACCGATTGGAATTTTGAATCTGATAATGTCAACACAAACTTCAGAACTTTTTTAAATAAAACTTTAAGTGCTTTTAACAATGCCTTCCCGCTTAAGAATATCAAACCTAAGCGGCATAAACCGTGGACCACGAAAGGAATACGAATTTCTGCTAAAAATTTGCGCTCGCTCTCATATATAAAAAAATTCACCGACTCCTTTCTTATTCTCGACTATATCTCTAACTATAGGAGGATCTACACTACTCTTATTAAGCCAGCAAAAAAATTACACTACCGAAAACGTCTAACAAACTCAAATAACGTTTCAAAAGAAACCTGGTCCATCATCAATAACCTCAGAAACAAATCAAACCCTGTGACTCAGATCTTGCCAGGGGCTAATGATCTAAATGATTATTTTATTAATGTAAGCAAAAATGTTACCTCTAGTATCTCGCCAAGTTTGGACCCTCTTTCGTTTCTCTCTCCTTCAAAAAATTTAGCTGATAGCTTTTTCTTAAGTCCCGTTAGCAACACTGAACTATTGAAGATAATACATAATATCAAAAGTAAATCTTCGTGTAGCACTGATGGCCTATCAATTAGAATATTCCTGAACTTGCCACTCCCAGTCATAGAGGCCATTACAACATTAATAAAGTGTATTCCCTGATTGCCTTAAAACAGCTATAATTATTCCACTTCATAAAGGCGGCGAAAAAACTAACTCTTCCAATTATCGCCCAATTGCACTACTACCAGTGCTATCAAAAATCATCGAAAGGCTACTGAAGAATCGTCTTATGCCATTTCTCCTGAAACATCAGATAATATCCCCGCAGCAGTTCGGATTTCTACCCAACAAGTGCACCAGCGACGCCATGTTCACGTTGCTTAGAGGCGTCTACTTATCTCTCAATAACAACCACCCAACTGCCTCAGTTTTTTGTGACTATGCGAAAGCTTTTGATTGTGTTAGTCATGAAATTCTGATAAACAAACTAAATTTTTATGGAATTCGTGGTACTTCTTTAAATTAGTTCAAATCTTATCTTGGGAAAAGGCAACAACTTGTAAGGGCTAATGGTTCCGATTCTGATTGTAAGTTGATTACAAGTGGAGTCCCTCAAGGTTGGGACCTATTCTTTTTTTGTTATACATTAATGATATCACGAACCTTAAAATTAATGGAAGAATTTCCCTTTTTGCTGACGACACAAGCATAACTTGGAGTGATTTTGATACAACGTCTTTACACTCTAGTATCTCCAAAGACTTGGTTATAATTAAGGCTTGGTCCGATTCCAATATGCTTTGTTTTAATGTCGATAAAACGATGGTGTTATCTTATAAGGGAACTTTACAACCACTTCAGGTACATAACAGCAATATTGAATACGTAGAGTCGGTTAAATTCCTGGGTTTAAATATAAATAACAACCTAAAATGGTCTAATCATATTGACACCTTAACTAAAAAACTTTCTACCGCCTGCTTCGCCATTAGATCAGTTTCAAAAGAACTAGACGTTCCTTCTGCCAGACTTACTTATTTCTCTTTATTTGAATTGGGCTGCTGTACCACCGAGCAATTTCGTAGTATTTTTATGCTTCAAAAGAGAGCCATTCGTTATTTGTTTGGTCTAAATAATAGAGCTCACTGCCAATACTATTTCAAAAAACATGAAATATTAACACTTCCTGCATTATTTATTTTGGAAACGGTATGTTTGCTGAGAAAACATATAAACACCCTCCCAGAAAGGCCACAACATGTATACCCTACCAGAAACTCTAGGCATGATATATATCTTCCCATTCCTTCCTCAGAATTAATAAAAAAATTAATTATTTACAACGCCATAAAACTTTACAACAATCTGCCAGTACATCTAAAATCTATCCCTATGCTTGCACAATTTCAAAAAAACATCAAAGCATACCTCATTGAGAGACCATTTTACAGCGTTAATGATTTTTACAGCGAGTAAGTCTCTTTAAATTGTCACTAAATTCGCTTGTTTACTTAAATCTTTTGTGAGTCATGTCCTAACTCGTAGCATAGAATTTTGAAAATCATCATATAGAGAAAAGAACTGTCAAACATTCACTTAAAACTTAATTATTTTTGTTAGGTATTGGATTAAAAACAAAATTTAATTCTTTTTTGTATACTACATTCTACACTAGTTCATTATACCTTCTGTTTAACAGCACAATTATTTGTATAACTATAATAACATAGAGTTTAAGGTCGCATAGTTGCAATTTTGATTTCAATGTCATCGAAATTATTCACCTCGTACATGTGTGTTTGTTTACTTTTATAAGGTTATTAGGATTCATTAACTGTTTTGCGGCAATGTTATGTTATATTCTAAAGTGTGTTTTACGATTTGGTACATTGATAATTTACATTTTTAAAAAGCATTGACCTATCGAAATTCTTTTCGATTAATGTTTTGTTATGTCTTATTTTGGGTATATTTTGCTTTGTCCATAAAAATGTAAAATTTTTCTGCGGCAATAAAGCATACTTTTGTTTGTTTTTTTTTGTTTGTTTGTTTACAAATTGTTCCATTAGACTCAATTTCCAATGTGAACTTGATATTATAATGTTGTTGATTAAGATGGTCAAACAACAAAAGTATCATCTACATATGTGAAACTGTGAACGTAAGACAAGCGCTACTAGGTCTGTTAAGTTCTTATCAAGATTATTCCGATCTAATATGTCTGATATAATGGAAATTGACTGGTTGACAGGAACATTTGTGCATTGCCATTCCACATCGAAAAGTTTCTGAACAGTTTGTAATAGTTTGTACATTATTAAACAAACGAAAATGTTCCGTGTTTTTAAATAGAACGCAAACCAGTTGGATGGTAAAAAATAATAGTCTCAGAATTCATTAGAATTTGCTAAACTTTTGCGAAAATGATATTAGCAAAGTTCCAATATCCGTGTAAGGTTGCAAATCCATAAATACATTCGTAATTACGATATATTGATTTGCAACCAAAATTAAAAACTTTTGTAATTATTTAGAGGCCCATCAGTGAGATGAAATGACATTTACAAGAAAAAGAATATATAAACGAACATGTTCCGTGAAACACAGAAATTTTCCCAACTATGTAAAACAAATTATTCGCAAATTTTTAAAGTTAGTATAACTTTATAATATTTGTTAAACAAATTGTAGGTAAAAAACCGAGTTCTTTTCCCAACTAGCACTAAAAGCTACAACTGCTTCCACTACTACTCTTTAAGAGTTTTTACGTATTTATTACTAATAATTTATTTATTTATTTATTTATTTATTTGTACATAATTTTCTCTTAGCAAATATCGTTACAATTTCATATTAATTTAGTTCAGATTACATATTAAATTGAATTATAGGTCAATAAACAAGTTTGAAAATCTGTTTCCAATTGTTTTTAATCTAAAGCCTTAAAAAAGAACAAAATTGAAATAAGGTCATACTTATTGTAACAAGGGTACATCTCTGATTTTCTATATTTACACACATAATACTTGGGCATATTATAGCTATATCAAGCTCAAAATCCTATTTTAGCGCCTAAGCTTGTGTGGGTCGTATGCGCTACATTAGTCATAGATTGTGCTATTAAGTGTGTGCAAATTACTTTTAGTAAATAAAGGTTTTGAAGTTAAAGCAAAGGTTATTGTAATGAATTGCTTGCATTGTTTTCTAAAAATTTTAAGGTTTTTGGCTTTTCGAAGAGAAATTGGCATTAAATTATATATTCTGGGTGCAATGTATGCTGAGAATCTAATAGTTGCCTCTTTTTTGCAATACGGTATATTCACGTTAGAGCTTTTTTTATTTCTTGAATGGTATTTATGATTAATAAATGTATTTTGGTGATAACTACGTAGTCTCAGCTTAAACAGAACGTGGCGACATCAAGTTCCGGTTAGTTCAATGAAAATACTTGTGATAACAATGACGTATTCATGCCTAAATTGCTACTTGGGTGAATAGTTGTAAATATAATGTAAACTATAAAATAGGACTTGCTACTACGAGTTTGTAAAACTTTTAGAATCATGTCTACAAAAAGAGAGCTAGTAATCGTTTTTTGCTATTTTACATCGCATTTACATTGCGTTCTTTATGCAGTAATATAAGTTATAAACGCTTTTGGAATTGCAGTCAATTTATTTTCTATAATGACTGGTCTAGTAGTGGAATTCGTTCTGTACGAGAGAAGTTTTGGGTAAAGGTGGATTTAATATATTTAATATATTTTATTTTAAGAGTGTGTTTTAAGAGTTTAAGTGTGTACTTCAAGGTGGCCAAAGAAGTTCAGCTTTACTTGGTCTTTTCGTCGAATACGGTCCATTTTCTTTCGAAAACGGAATTGTTGAGTTGCGCGACATTTCCTGGCACAAGAACCACTCTATAATTTACATCGATCAACCTGTTGGTACTGGATATAGTTTCACCAACGAAACGTACGTGACAAATCAAAACCAAGTGGCCGAACATTTGTATGATGCCTTAATACAGTTATTTACTCTCTTTCCAGAACTTCAATCCAATGAATTTTATATCGCTGGAGAATCCTTTGCCGGAAAATATGTTCCTTTTCTCGCAGATGTCATCCATCAAAAAAATCCGACTGCCTTACTTAAAATAAACTTGCGAGGGCTCCTGATTGGTAGCGGCATCACTGACCCCCGTCATCAGTTTAAATATGGAACGTTGTTGTATCAACTGGGTCTGATAGATTTATAGCAACTAAAGAATTTAAAAAATACAGAAGATGAATTTGACAACAATATTGACCAAGGAAATTTCCATGCTGCCACAGACTTCTATTTTGAAATGAGACAGCTTTACTATCAATACACGAATATTAGTTCCTTAAATTGTCTACAAGATAGAGACACTGTTCCTGAAAGGTGGCTAACTTTTGTTAGACAAGAGGATGTCAGGCGTGCTATCCATGTAGGAAATGCAAACTATCACTGGGACAGTACTTCCGTCCAAACAGCTCTTTATAATGATATCACTTGAAGCAGTGCCCGTTATTATTATCTTATTACTATCTTCAGAATTTGGATTTTAGTTCGGCAGATGAATATGCGGTTGCTAGGAGGCAAATCTGGTATGTCGGACATGAGATGGCGGGGTACTTTAAGACGGCTGGGAATTTAACAGAAGTTTTGGTAAGAAAAGCTGGACATTTGATCTCGTTGGATCAGCCCGAATTTGCTTATGATTTGGTATACAAATTTGTCAGAAAAATTCCACTGGAAAGTTTTGAAGATATCTAGCATAAATATTAGGTTTTTTGATAATCGACCTTCAATGAGTTTTCTTACTGCGATATAACATATATAACGAAACTCAAGACTAAATTTAAATAATTTGCTAGACGCCAAGAATTGCTTGTAAGTTTATAATGAAAGTTTGTTATTAAAAAGCTCTATAAACATTTTGATAAATATTTGGGTTACATAAAATTAAAATAATATTCAACATAATTCATTAAATAAAAATATACACTGTAACAAAAACAAAAAAAATGTTTATAATTTCGAAAACTTGTTTTACTCTTTTGATTTGTTCGTCTCTGGATCTTTTGGTAATAATTGTATACTGTATTTTTTTTAATCACTGGAATATTGCCAGCATAACATGTCCTATATCCAGTTTCAACTGTTTCCAAGTAAATAGCTTCTCAAAACTGACATTTTGGACAGTCTAAGGGTTTCTATCGACCAAACGGTTAAACTAAGAACAAAGTGACGTACACTTTCCTAACCTAACTTTTTAAAATCTTTTAGGTTTTCCATAATGTTGTCAAATTTCACATAAAAATGGCCGCCTGACTTCATATTCTGACAAAAACTTGTTAAAATGTATTATACGTATTGGAAAATCAGTAAAAACATAAAAATAAGTTTAAAAAATTATAGTAGCGTGTACAGGGTACGAAGCGTTTCATTGGGATCTCGGAAACTATAAGAGATACAAAGTCGGTTAAATTAGGGCAAAGTTGCGCAATTTTATGCCAATCAAAATGGCGCCCTAAAAGTTTAAAAATTCCGAATCTAATATTCGAAAAAAAACCAAAATTCGCGATTCCGTTATTATTTTTTTCTGACTCTATTTGAAGTGATATGACAAAATATATTCCTCATTCTTATTGTTACTTACTTTCGTTTCTTCGCAACCATTATCAATTTTGTTTTTCTATATAAGCAAAAAAATCCATTCTGTGCTTAATTAACTTTAATTTAAATTCTAAATTCAATGACCTAACACACTTTACATATATTCGACGTTTCGAGCCGAAAATCCATCATCAGGGCTATAGTTGCTGATGATGGCGATGGAACAAAACGACCAATCAAAAGCCTGATGACGCTATATTGTAGAGAAGAAAAATTGACTATAAATGAGTAAATCTTATTTTGGCCTGTTTTAGTAATATTAGTATCATTTGTTAGAATTTATGTTTGGAATTGCCAGAACTTAGTATGAGAAATTATCAAAAACAATAAGATTAACAAAAACTTCAATTTTTGCTGCCCTACATGATGACGCCATATATATATATATATATATATATATTTATAGTGTATATATATATATCCATCATATTTAGCCATGGAATTTTCTTTTGTTTGAAAATACCAGTACTATTTTGACGTTTATCTTGATTATTCATGATTTGTGTTATCGATAAAAATGCGCGTGTTCAGAAAAACGTGATATACTACGATATCTGCAGAAATATTCTTAAAGGCAACAGCTTTTTCTTATTTTGCAAGATTTTACAGCAGAGAAATAAGAGCAGAACGTGGAGGTTTTGAAAAACCAAGAAAGAAATTTAGCGTACTAAAAGGTAACTAATTATTTACTAATTTCTATATTATAGGATGAAATGCATGAAATGATATAAACTCAACCCGAGTTTGTATCATCTGCTGATGATGCTAACTTAGTTAGCGAAACGCGCGTCCAGAACGTAACAGGTTGTGGTGTAGTGTGGTTAGAACTCTTGTATTTTGATCAATAATTTGAAGAAAGAAATTATCGATGAATATTTGCTTCTCTTAAAATGATGTACGAATAAATTTTTTTTCAGTTCAACAATAAATATTTTAAACCACTTTAGGGAACTACAATGGGCAATTGCCTATCTCCGTTCCTTGCAAATTTATTTATGGGTAGATTAAAAACTCATTTCAAAAAAGAGCTCAACTATTTCCCAAGGGTGTGGTATAGATACGTAGACGATATATTTGCTATTTTTAATACTAAAACCAGTGGCGGCTCGCGGGTGAAAAAGTAAGTGAAGTGCAGATGAAGCAAGAAAATATAGCAATAATTTTTTTCCAGAATTTTTTTTATATGTGGAAGGGGTAGAGTATTTTTTACGACTTACGTAAATTTTGTATACTAAATCAATTCTCCTATCCTTCATAGCAGCAAATTTATTTATAACATCCTCATAAAATGGATAAGTTGCCCTAATCTCCTCCAGACATTCCTTTTGAATCGAAATATTGCCTAGAGAAGTAAGTTTTTTTTAAGATATGCAGAAATGCATTCAATTAAATTCAATTAATAATTAATTATTTCGTTTTGAATAGTTTTCGAGTCACCAGTAAAAACATTTTTAATTTTTTGTGATGATCTTTTAGTTCTTGGGAACTCCTCGATATTATTAAACCTAAAAACTTTTTAAAATTCCCCCTATTTATTGACCCGCTGCTCTCATCATGGCCGCGAAAGACTAACTCTTGTTTTACAAGGTACAAAACTGCGTCAATTACCAAGCACATAAATAGTCTATTTAATCGGACGTTATCGCTAAGGTGTATTTTATATAGCTTAGAATTTTCTTTTAAAGTGTCAGCTATAGTGCTTTGATTTTTTACAAATGTTTTTAGCATTAATTCGCATTTTAAATGCTCCGCCGAGTCTTCATGTTTATGTAAAGACCTTCATATATTTAACATACCTGCAAATCCTTCCTTATTCCACACTGAATATTTATTGGAAACTAGTATACAAGACCAGCAAAACAATTTTTGTAATATTTGACTACTACATAACCATTTGTACGCCAAAAACCAGGATGACGATTAAAACCCTGATCTTGTTCCTTCCATCGATTAAATGGAGTTTCCAACAAAATTCAAACCACATCCGTGATCGGATTCATCAATAATGTAAATTAATAAACCCGACACCAAATAAAGTTGTAACAACACCATAAATAAATATAACACAAAACAGTCAAGTAAGCTGAAAAGGAACTAACCGGTTGCAGCGAAATCCGCGAAAATAAAAGTAAACAACCACCCCAAACTGAACGACACGTGGGTGCAGTGTACTATGATAGCAATTCATCGAGAGCGTTGTATGGCGCTGATTAACATTAATCTTCCATGCGTTCGACGTCATCGCGAACGCGTTGTCATGGCGAACGCGTTGTCATGGCCACGTAGTAGGAAAAAATCGTAAACCAAATATAGCACCTCCAGCAAAGTCGAAGCGGTTTACACCACTGTTATAGTTGTCATAATAAAGTTCGATTGAAAGTTTTAAAAAGACGCCAACGGTCAAGTAAAATATGTATTCGAGATGTACAGTTTATTTTTTTAAATTTTAAGAGATATATAATAAATGTAGTTAGAGGTTTGCTTGTTTATTTTTCCTGGTGAAGTAGCACTTCACCTACTTCACCTGAATAGCCGCCACTGACTAAAACAGAAAATTTGGACACTTTCTTAGAAACATTAAACAATAAATATCCTTCCATTAATTTTACATACGAAAAGGAGAACAATGGTCAATTACCTTTCCTCGACACGTTAGTTATTACAAATAACGATAAATTATAATTTGATATTTATAAGAAATTTACTAATACTAATAGGTATATAACATCAGACTCTTTTCATTGCCGTCAACACAAAATGGCAGCATTTCATTTCTTAACTCACAGGTTAGTCAATTTTCCATTAAGTAAAGAATGTTTTAACAACGAAATGAATCGGATTAAAAATATAGCTAAGAGTAATGGATATAATGAAAATTTTGTACATAAATTAGTAAATAGGCATAAGCATAAGAAAATGTTAAAATATGCCACTACTCTTCAAGCCCCTGAGGCTCCCAATAAGTTCATAGTAAACCCATATGATCCCAGATATACGAGAGGACTAGAAAAAAGTATTTAAAAACGTAGGTTTTAAAGTAGCCTACAAAACGGAGAACAGTTTGAAAAATCTCCTTGGAAACCCTAAAGACAAAGTCGACTTGAAGGAGAGGAGGGGCATCTATAAAATTAGCTGTAATGACTGCGTTCTAAAATATGTTGGGCAAACTAAACGATCCATAAACATTAGTTTTAAAGAACACATGGCACATTTAAGATACGGAAGAATAGAAAAGTAAATCGTTGCCCAATATGCTTTGGAAAACAATCAAGAATAAATAATATCAAGTGAGTTAAAAATGTATCTAATAATAGATTATTGGATGCATTTGAGAGCATAGAAATAGTTAAATGTGGTAAGAAAGCACTAAATAAAGATAGAGGGCCTATTCCCTATAATATAGTTACTTTAGTCTATAACATCTGCTGATGATGCTAATTTGGTTAGCGAAACGCACCTCCAGAACGCAACAAATTGTGGGGCAGTGTGGTTAGAACTCTTGTATTTTGAAAAGAATTTAAATATAATAAATTAAGTCAAAAAAGTCAATGACATGTTTCTCAAAACCAACTTTTCAGAGATACTGCGTTTTTCATTAGAGCGACAATATAGTGCAAAAAGTAAAAAATTGAATTTTTTAACTTATTTAACAGTCTTGCTCTCTGATTCGTCCACGTATTACTTTTGCATTCTCTAAATTTACACTTAAATATGCCCGTTTCTTCATAGATCCTCTATTACTAACTGTGTAATATTTTAGTTGAACTTATTATCCCTGAGGATAATAAGTTCAACTAAAATCTTGGAAAAGACAATAATATGTTAGTAATAATAGTTTCTAACTGTTATTGTTTCAGTATTATCGGCGGCTGATAACTATACTTCAACAACCTGTTTTAGGAAATTCTGAATTACTTAACTAATCTAAGCAATGTGCACTTATGTTAGATTTCTGATTAAATAATCTTTAGTATATAAGTGTTTTAACGCGTAAAATTTTTAAATAGAATTTCGTTTAAATTATTTCGGGTGAGTATTAATTTATATTAAATTAATCCAGACCCCAGTTTGGAATATTGTTCTATATGAAATGGTGAAGGCATTTTTTCTGATCGTCGCTTTTTCTCTAATGACCTTTATTTGGAATATGGTGCTACAAGTGAGAAAGTGAAAACCCTTTTTTTATTTTTCTCTTACTCTTTTTATAAAAGACCGCTCGGCGCACAGTGTTATCTGGTATATGGAACGGTTTGCCAAAACTATTTTTTTTATTTGAATCTATCCGATTTGGTCTGCAACTGTTTTTTATATTATACAGGGTTATTCACGCAACCCGTTCATTAAAAGTTTTTGATGATGTCATTTAGATAAAAATTTCAAATTTTGGGATTAAGGTAAGGTTAAAGGGTACTTCTTTTTTGAAATATTTTCCACTTCCTTCACTTCTGGTTTAACCGGAAGTTAGTATTAACTTGCTTATTTTAAATGGAACACCCTGTATTTTATGATATTTTTGGATTCTACGGAAAATTTTAATGCTATTTTATGTAGCATGTCCTATACCTAGGTTCAAGCGTTCTTAAGATACTTGACCTTGAACCAAAAATGAGCCTTCGGGGTACCAAATTTTAAAATCTCATATTTTTGTAAGTTTTGAAAATATAATCTTTATATATTGCAGACGATCGGTAAATAATCTTAGGTTTCTATTTTTTTTATTGAACTTCCTAAATTCAGCGGCAAATATTCACATTTTCAAAGCCGCTAAAGTTCGTTTTTTTAAATAGGACACCCTATAACTTTATGCACTATCAAATGTAGAATTTAATGTTCTATCGAACTGTATTAAGGTTCCCTATACCTATTCGTAACCATTTTCGAAATAATCAGGTTTTTATTAAACTATCATATGTAGTTGCTTAATGCTTACGCTTTCCCGTAGTAAGCCATGGAAAAACAGTTGTTGTGCTTTTCTATTGAACATGACAGCTGATTTGAAACTTTTGAATTAAAATAAAATAACACTCAAAAGCTGATTTTCTCAATTTATTTTATATTCGCGGAGAATATTACAAAATATTGGAGAGAACGTGCCATGTTTTTAATGAAAAACATCCTCATTTATCGCCAATAAACAAGAGAAAATTGAAGAGGATTGAAACGAAATTTTTTCGTTTCGAAAAAGTTAAAGTTGTAAAAAATGTAATAAATTGTTTACATTATTTTTAACCATATCTACTAAGTTCGAGACTGTTCTAAACTTGTTTTAGTGAACTTAAAAATTATAGCAATCTAACAATCAACAATAAATAAATAAAATAATAAAATTGAATTATAACAAATGTTCTATATGCTGTCCGTTCATTTGAAGATACATTTCAATTCTTCTTTGTACAGTTGCTGTGGCCCGTTGAATTTGTCCGTTTTCTAATTCGGCAAAAGCTGTTCGTATCCTGTCCAGTAAATCTTGTTGGTTATTTACTGGCGAAGCATAGACTTTACCTTTGATAAAGTCTAGGGGTGTTAAATCAGACGATCGCGGGGGCCATCTCGAAGGGCCATTGGGACCAATCCAGAGATCTTCAAAATGTGCTGGTGCCCCATCTAATTGATACCAATAATTTTGCAGCTCACCAATTGGAATTTCTTCTATAAATTCAGAAACCGTCCCTCGTAGAATTTCCAAATACTTATCACTGTTTAAATTGTCTTCATAAATACAGTACCGCACCTGATCATTTAATACTATACCGAAAACATTGAAGCTAAACCTCTCTTGAGAAAGCGTGCGGATTTTCTGCTGCCCAGGAATGCTCGTTTCTTCTATTTGTTATTCCTTCTCTAGAAAATTTCGCTTCATCGGTCCAAAATATTTTTAAAAAGAATTGAGGTTCCTCTTGAATTTTCAAAAACATGAATTCGCAAAATTCTACTCGTCGGACGTCATCACCAGGTCTCAAGGCTTGCATGTTTTGGAAGAAATAAGGGTGCATATGATGTTCGCTCAAGATTCTTTGGACAGATAAAGAAGAAATTCCCAAATCGTTTTCTGCAGACGGTATTGAACTTTGCGGGTTTGCGTGGAAATAAGCTAATGTGTTTATGATGTTATCCTCGGCATTTGTCACTGGTTTCGGAACATTTTTTTGTAACTTTAACCTTGCCAAAACCTAAAAAGTTCGTTTCAATCCTCTTGAATTTTGACTTGTTCATTGGCGGCAAATCAGGGTGGCGTTCATTAAACACACGACACGTTCTCTCCAAAATTTTATAACATTCTCCATGAATATAAAATAGATTGAGAATATCAGCGTTTGAGTATTCTTCCATTTCGATTTAGAAGATTTGGTTTATCACTGACAGCTTTCGATAAATAACGCATACTAATCATCTGTCATATTGGATATTGGATCTCAATTGTTTTTCCATGGCTCACCATTGGAACATGTAAACATTTAAGCAAATACATACGATATTTTTATAAAACCCAATTATTTCGAAAATGGTTACGAATAGGTATACGGAACCTTAATACAGTTCGATAGAAAATTAAATTCTACATTTGATAGTGCATAAAGTTATAGGGTGTCCCATTTAAAAAAACGGACTTTAGCGGCTTTGAAAATGTGAATGTTTGCCGCTGAATTTAGGACACCCTGAATAAAAATAGACAAATTCAATAAAAAAAATAGAAACCTAAGATTATTTACCGATCGTCTGCAAAATATGAAGATTATATCTTCAAAACTTAAGAACGCTTGAACCTAGGTATACGACATGCTACATAAAATAGCATTAAAATTCTCCGTAGAATCCAAAAATATCATAAAATACAGGGTGTTCCATTTAAAATAAGCTAGTTGATACCAACTTCCGGTTAAAGCGGAAGTGACAGGAAGTTGAAAATATTTCAACAAAGAAGTACCCCTTGACCTTACCTTAATCCCAAAATGTGAAATTTTTATCTAAATGGCATCATCAGAAACTTTTAATGAGCGGGTTGCGTGAATAACCCTATATATGGGGTATCTTAAATGATTTTCAACTAACTGAAACGATTTATTTAAATAGAGATGTGCTTCTTATATTGCAGTTTACATAACCTAACGTAAAATAATTATTCTAAAGATATCTCGTACATATCAGGAAATTTGTAATTTATACAGGGTGCGGTCAAAAAACAAATTGACTAAACTAATTTAAATGTATAATAGTTCAAAGCGGTTATTTGGAAGATTCTATTGGCGCAAAACGTATTAAATATACAAGCAATATTTTTAGGTGAAAACTGTTAAAAATTATACAAGGAAACATCAATCAATAATATTTCCAAAGTTAGACAGAAATTATTTTTTGCCAAACATTTAGTGGTTTTAGAATCCAGATATCCACTTCAAAAAATGCGCGGTGTAGTTGTTATTACAATGAAGAAAAACTTCGGTGACAGCCATCAAATTGAAAACTTTCAGAAAAACCGCAGGAAAAATTCCAACAGAATATGATTTGGCAAAGCCCACAAGACCTGATATTTAATAGGTAAATTAAAAAATGCCCCTTGTCTTCTAATTTAAATAGAACTGCCTGAATTCTACATAAATCCGCAAACATTCATTACAGTTAAAGGCGAATAAAATAATATGTAAAATAAGATATAAAAACAATTGACGTCTAACATTTTTTAAAAAACTAATGCACATACCTTGTGTTTTCTACATTTCATAAAATATTCTAAATTTAAATAAAAAATTCACAATAAAATGATAAAAACACAAACACAAAATATCTATTAAACAGAGTATACAAAAAGATATATTATAATGTTGAACAAGAATTTTTGGACTGCCTTTAAAAACAAATAATTATTTTATTTTCTAGTGTTGGTTAATTGCCTGAGGGCTCGTTGAAAGTCTTAAAAATAGGAAATAAAATGTTGGGTCAAAGTTGACTTACAGCTTTTACTAAAAAGATCCGCACTATACGGGAATTTTCTAAATTAAATAATTTATGAAAAATTTAGCTAGGACAATCGTCTCTGTTTGTCTAAAAAATAAAATTTTGACAAATAAACTTTGCCTCGTGACATCCGATATACGTCAATTGAGATTTATGTTAATTATCTTTAAATCTTCTCATTCGAAGTTTCGTTCCTTTGCAATCATCATCAACTTGCATTGATGGTGTTTTTTTTAAGTTCGAAACGTTCGATGTGTGATATGTCGTAATAAAATTTTCTATATATTATTGATAGAAGAAAAATATATGTTTTCCCTTTAAAAAAATATAAATTTATGTCATATGTCAAAATGACAGCTGTTACATAAAGTTACTTTAGGTCATTTTATTTGGAATAAAATTATGTAAAATTTTTGTTTCAAAGTTATTATTGTAAAATTATTCGTTACGAAGCTAGCAGTGATTTAAGTATCTATTGACAGCTGTCAAATTTTGGAAAACCAAGACGTGTTTTAAACAGAGTTCACAAAACTGCAAATGTTTGGTAATTTAATTTTTTTTCTATGTGCTATCGTTTTGAGATCCCTGTACTAAACATCTAAAAAAATTCACTGTGTATACTTAGGTCTGTTTTTTTATGTCACCAACACCAAAGCAGTTTGACGCAAAAAAATATAGTTGCACTTACAGAGCAAACCTCAGAGTACCATACCCACATGTTTTTATTTATTCCGTCTTGGTTCCTGTAACTGCTTATCTCTAGAATAACCTCTTTTTAGATTTCTTTTTTTTTAAGTGGTTTTTAAATAGTTTTTTTGATATTACAGTGAAAAGTAATTTTTAGCGAAGATAGACAAATATTGTATATTGGTACTTAACGCTTTCCAAGCAGTATATTTAGGGCTCAAAATAGTGCTAATTGAAACGCTGAATTATTAAAAAATGATATACATATCGATGTAATTATCTTTCAACGGCGCCCCAAATATTCTTAGTCCGCCACTGTAATAAACTGGTCCGCAAACAAAAATTACGAGCTAATTATTTAGTTATGTTTTAGAGTTCTATATCAGTGGTCTTCACATATGCTAGATACCATTCCTCCTTAAAAGATACTAATTTTGGCTTTTGTTGAAAAAATTTATGAAAATAATAATAATTGTGATATTATTTATGAAATTGTCTAAATTACTTAACACACTCATCTGACACTTAAGCATAATTTAAAATATCATTTTTAACCTCCAATTTATTTCGATGTTCTGTTTTTATTTGCAATATAGTTCAAAATCCCTATTTACAAAAAATACGACAATTCGAACGTCAATACAAATGAAAATAATGCACGAATGGCTCTTTTTGCTACTTTTGGGTGTAAGTCGCAAGGGGCCAACATTCTGTAATTATTTTTGTATCAAATCCATTTTTAACTCTTGAATCATTTTTGAGCTCTAAAAATTCATCTTGATAATCATCAGGCACTTTTTCAACAGCCAATTTAAACGGATCTCGTATTAAGTCCAACATTCTTTACTTATTTCTAGAAAATATATGTTGAGTACTACTTCTAATGCTTCCAAATGCTGCAAAATGTCTGAAATTCTGGAACTTTCTGACTTTCACTACCAGCAGCAAGAACTACTGACAGACACTCAAACATTGAAACCTGGTTTTCTTTGACCTTTCCCTGTCAATTTTCCAACTTCCTCATAAAAAGAAATAAAGACAACTGTAAATTTCATAATGCTTCTATTTTTCCCTGCATCTGAAGTTGCTCAAAAATATCAACTGACTAAGCCAATCGTAATCTATTCCCTATGATCCAACAGCATTTAAATTTATTTATTTTATTATTTAAATTTCAGCACTTAACTGTTTATAGAACCGGGAGTTAAGAGCCCCTCCCCCCTTTGATAAAATTTACAATTATCAGTTGATCTGATCTAGAACGGTCGCTGGAAATGTTTTGGAGGCAAGCACTTGACGATAGATTATTCAACGAATGCCTTTTACTTTTGGTGATAGCTTTTTCACCTTGACTTATAATCCAGACTTTGCCCTCAATATAGTGGGTGCTGCATCTGTACGCGGTGGCGCTTTATCGATACTTTTAGGGGGAATTCGGTAAACTATGGGAGATCTAACTTTACTTTTGAAAATTTGTTAATTTTGGGAGGTCCCTGTATCTTGAATATTATTGGAGATAAAAAAAATTGTTCAAATATAAGTTTTATAGAGGTGTCCGAAGAATCTAGGAAATTCAAGGAATGTATAATGGATATTTCCAACGAGATAACGCCCGAAGAGTTTCAGTTTTTTAGACAGCCGTTTTTCTGATAAATGGGCCATCTCGATCACTTGACTTGAACCCCCTTGATTTCATCTTTTGAGATATCTCAAAAAATGAAAAAATATATAGTTATAACTAATAATATCGATGAACTAAAAATAAGATTTAGAAGTAGTTTAAGAAAAGTTCCCATTTGCATATATATAATGCCATTAAGAATAGTGAAAAACGTGTAGAGAATGTTTGGAAAATAAAGGACTTCAGTCCCGAAACAGAAAATAGTTCAGTAAGTTTACTGATGACCTTAAAAGTTATAGTACTAAATAGCTTAAAGATTAGTTTTTTGGCAATTTAAGGTTTACTAAACAGTGATTATCTTTATAGATAGGTTAGTTATTTTATGTCAGTTATGATAATTTCAAATAAATATATAAAAAGTAATTAATTATACTATTTACGCAAATTTAAATTGAATATAGAGGGGTAGTATCACTGAAAAGGTAATTTAATTCTATATTAAAATAAGAAATAATATACAGGGTGCTCCTTTAAAAAGAGGCAACTTTATATAATAACTTTTAAATTATGGTTTTTGGAAAAAAATAAGTACGCTACTGGAATCTACGGAAAATTCTATAAAACTTATATTTGAACAATTTTTCTACATACATGATATAGGGACCTAGCAAAATTAACAAATCTTCAAAAATGCCCTGTAGCTGAAAAACAAATCGAGGTAGCTATGATTTGTTTTGATATTTGATTTTGTATCAAAAAAACGATCTTGACAAAGCAAGGTTAGATGTTTGGTATCTCCTATAGTTTACCCAATAACCCGTAAAAGTATCGAAAGAGCTCCAACCTGTACCGCGGTACCTGACATATATCGTCGTTTCTTTTTCATTATTTCTGTTACACGCTGCATATTAAGCCAGCCGAAAACTATTTTGCTGTTGTAATTATTAGATAAGGTTGGTTGGTAAAAAGCCACTGATACTAGTTTCAAGATTATTGTAAAATTAAAGATTTCACTGTCAAAAACTAAGACAAGAAAGTGCACACCGTTTTACTATAATTTGATCCTTTCAAATTTGACAGCACTTCGAAATCTCAAATTTTCATTTTCGAACTGCCATTATCTCGAAAACAGTTGAAGGTACAAGAAAATTTTAAATACCCAAAATTATTGGTTTTACGAGTAGAATCTGAATTTCAAAAATTTTCGATAATATACGGGGTGTTTTATTTAAAAAAATATAAGTTTGATTCGGTGCGTCTTTGTGAAAGACCCTGTATCATATTAATATTGTCAATAAAAAAATTCAGACGATTCCCTACAACTTAATAAAAAAAATGAGCTTTCTATCTTTAAAAATAAAGAAGTCAGAGGGGGTTGACATTTGTAACCAATAACCCTGTACCTTATTATAAACCCCAATTTCCTATCGCCGTAGCTTCTACAAAGGCAAGTAAAAATGAAATGATTAATTTGATGGGTAAAGCTTAAAGACAAATTACAAGATCTATTAATATCAAAATTCGAAAAATGATCAAACAAACACAGCACCTTGACACAAGTTAAAAAAATTTAAATGTAAATACAAACAGGTCCGAGAAAAAACTATTACTATTGAGAATGACAAATATTTATTTTTCAGGACATTCAACCATGGGAAAACTGCTTGTCTTCTATCTGGTTGCACTCGTCCTTCATATCGCTTCTGCCAAATTTCCCAACCTAAAAGAGAAACCTTTTGTTCACAAGCCACTGCGTGACGTAGGAGAACCGCTAATTTTGACCACATACTTAGAAGCAAACAGGACAGACAAAGCACGAGAGGCAGCACAAATTCATTTGGATGTTTTCCAAAATGTAACTAGTTTCTCTGGATACCTCACTGTTGACCAAGTGAACAATGGTAATTTGTTTTTCTGGTATTTTCCTTCTGCCAACAACTACGAAGAAGATCCCGTAGTTTTGTGGCTCCAAGGAGGGCCAGGAGCATCCAGTTTATTCGGGCTTTTTGCCGAGAATGGACCCTTCAGTGTGGTGGATGGAAATGTCGTACTTCGAGATTTCTCTTGGCACAAAAACCATTCTCTGATCTACATCGACCAGCCAGTTGGCACGGGATTTAGCTTCACAGATGGCGATTTCGTGACTGACCATTTATATAGTGCACTTACACAATTCTTCACACTATTTCCAGAGCTGCAAGACAACGAGTTTTATATTTCTGGTGAATCATATGCTGGAAAATATATACCCGCCATAGGATACGCCATTCATCAACAAAATCCAACTGCCTCTGTCAAAATAAACTTACAAGGACTGCTTATTGGCAACGGTCTAACTGACCCAATTCACCAATTTAAGTATGGAGATTTCTTGTACCAACTTGGTTTGATAGACTTGCCAACACTCTCTAACTTCAACACTTTAGAAGATCTGGCAATCCAATGTATCGAACAGGAGAGCTACGAACTGGCTACAATGTTTTGGAATCAAATTGTCGGCTCCTTCACTGGTTACACAGCCCTTGGAAATGTATACAATTTCATAAAAGATGATGACGATAGTCCCACTGAATGGCAAAACTTCGTTGTGCAAGATGACGTTAGGCAAGCAATCCACGTGGGAAGTCAAACTTATTCTGCAGAAAATTACGACGTTTATTATGGCCTGTACGATGATATCACCAAGAGTGTAGCTTCTTGGATTAGTGAATTACTGAGCCACTATAGAGTTCTTGTATTCAACGGCCAACTGGACGTTATTGTGGCATATGCATTGACGGCTAACTATCTACAGAATTTGAATTTCACTTCCGCTGCTGAGTACGCGGATGCTGACAGAAATATCTGGCTTGTCAATGACCGTGTAGCGGGGTACGTTAAAACAGCTGGAAATCTGACGGAGGTCCTGGTAAGAGACGCTGGGCATATGGTTCCTATGGATCAACCAGAATTTGCGTACGATTTGATTTCAAGATTTATCAGAGGTCTTTCGTTTTAAGAATTAAATATTTATTTTTAGTATATTTGTTGTGTTTTATTTGTATAAACAAGGGTACTATTTGGTCTGTTATATTTTGTATCCTCCAGAGCAGGGGTGCTCAAACTTGAACTGCTTACGATCGACTCTGCAAGTATGTGTGATGCAGGGCTGTCGTACATACACGATACATACACCCTACCTACCTACCTACCTACCTAGGTAGGGTGTACCGTAGCATATATAGATATTAGCTTTCCGCACAATATACATTATTTTAGTCAAGGTTTGGGTTGGGTTTAGTTAGGTTCTTCTCTACAATATCAATTAAAAACTCAGTTATTCAAAATTGCGAGTTTATTGGTTGTGACAAAACAAAAGAGTTACATATGGTGTTAAACTTAACTAAGGAGTGACTTTGGATATTGAAGCGTGGCACTTGATGTCCTCAGCATACTTTTCATAAGATGGTACGTAACCAAGCATGATTGACATATGATCGTCAGTTAGTCGATTGCGATATTTTGACTTAATGACAGAAAATCGCACAAGTAAGTTGACCCAAACATTGCTGTCAGTTGAAGGGCGATTTGCCTTAGATTCGGATATTTATCTTCAGATATAAAACACCAGAAATTTGTATCAGATGCTGTAGCTTTGAGATGTATATCTGATATAATCTGCACCAACTCATTTTCCACAGAACATGAGTTCATATTAAACTGACTTGCTATTTCAGTAGCTAATTCCTCAATGTTTTTACATGAAAAAGGATAACTCATAAATGATGCTACATTTGCCAATTTACTACAATCATAAAAACGCATTTCGAATTGTCCCAAAATATTTGATAATTCAGCCTCATACGTATCATAATTCAACTGAGGAATCCTTGCTTTCAAAAACGGAAAATGTTTCAGATCCTTTCATTTCAGTTGATCTATCATAAGTTGCAATTTACTTTTGAATGCGTTTACTGCGCTAATCATCTCAATAGCAGTTTTTCCTTTACCTTGATGCTCCAAGTTAATGGTGTTTAAGTGCATTGTGATGTCAGTCAAAAATGCCAAATCAGTCAGCCATTTTTCGTTTTTCAACATCTGAGTGTCATCACCTGTCATTTCGGGTAATAATTCTTGAAACCTTTCTAGGAATTTTCCGCGACTCAACCACTTGACGTCCGTGTGAAGAACTAAATCAGTGTGTTCAGCTGACTCCCTATCTTCCAACTGCAACTTAAAGAGCCGCCGTGCACGTTGGAATTCACAATTTTTGTTGCAATCCCATAATTTCCCCCGTGTTTAAAACTTTTGAATACAAAACTTGTTGATGTATAATGTAATGGATTGAAAAAAATGAAGAGAAATCTTCATTAGCTCGACACAATGCCACAAAACCGTTTTTGTTTCCAGTCATTTCTGGTGCTCCATCGGTTGTAATGCACACTAATTTATATATTGGTAGCTTGTAGTTTTTTACAAAATTGAAGAAAACGTCATATATATCTTCGCCACGGGTCTTCCCCTTCAGAGGAATGATTGTCAAAAATTCTTCCTTAGCCAACATGTCATTGAATACCATCCTAATAAAAATACACAGCTGGGTAGTGTCTGTCATATCGGTGGATTCGTCGAACTGTAAAGAAAAGTATGTACATTCCATGATATCATTTTTTAGTTTATCTGCCATGTCCTGAGTCATGACCTCAATACGCCTTGTGACAGTCGGACGAGATAACTGAAGTTCTCTAATAGCAGACATGATTTCTGTTTTATTCTCTATTCTTCTTAAAATCTCCAAATAAAGTCTCACCCGCTTCAATAAATGTTTCCTTCATGACCGATCCATCTTCGAATGGTTTCTTGTGTTTCGCCAATATATGAGATATTTTAAATGACGCGATCGTAGCAGCTTTTGATTGTTTGGCTGGTCTTGTGAACATGGTTTGTTCTTTTTTCAAACAAGATATCAAATCACGTACTTTTCGTTTTCTTAATTCACTCTGTGGCGGAATATAGTTTTTATGAACCGTTATATGATGCCTCTCTAAGTTACCACGCTTAGGTATTGCAACTGACGCACGACAAATAAGACAAATGCACTTATCCTTCACCATACAAAACCAAAATTCTTCCTCCCAATCGTTATTCAAATGATACGTTTTAGATTTCTTCGCTGCACTCATTTTGTACTATTTAATAATAAACTTTGTATTGACGTAGTATTGCCTTCAAGTTGCAATTCAGAATGACTCCAATTCCTGCAGGCGCAACATTTATATCGGCGTGAACGAAAGTCTCGAATGTTCCCGTCAAACGCGCTGCCCGAAATTTCTAGAAAAGCAGCAAGAATAAAAAACGCGGCTATTCTTTGACAAGTACCGCGCGTTCCTTTGATAAAGCCGCCTTTTGCCGCTAGCAAAGTGTTATTTTATTACGTAATAAATTTTTGTAGTTTAGTTAAGTACCTACTTATTAAAACAATTTTTCTTCTCGAGATCTACTCAAAAAGCACTCGCGATCGACCGTTTGAGCACCCCTGCTCCAGAGGGTGATGATAGTCCAACATCAATATAAGATTTCTATAACTCACCCCATTCATTTCACTTTAATTCCATTAAACTTGCTTTAAAATTAAAATTTTATTTTATATGCAAATTTGAACAGTTATAAGTACACCAAAAATATAAAAAAATTAATGATTTTTTTTATATTTTCGCTCTCCTTTGATTTTTCCTAATTTTCGTTTTTGACTTCCACTTAAATATCGCCTGGATGTCATTTTAAAAGTAAATATAATAATTATTATTATACATGTAACTCAAAAACCAAGTAGATAACAGGTTTTTAATTTATGCGTCTAAACGCGTTGAGACTACAGACGCATCTTGCAAACTCGTTTGATGCACGTGGCCACCCGGCATGGGAGTGCAGGGTTATAATGAATAATATTTAAGGATTTAACGATACACAAGTATCCGAGCGTTTTTATTTTTTAGGTTTTTGTTAGCAAGTATAGATCATGCTATGTTACGTAAATATAAATACTGTTTTGAAAAGGATTTTGGCGTGAATGCAGTACTGGGGCCGCCCAGTGTTGGGGGCCGTTATGGGCGCCCCTGGTTGTAGGGGCAGCCGAATATGAAAAACTATATAAGTTTATTATTAATAACACATACCTTAGCATCTATTAAAAAATATTCTAAACGAGTATCCGATTTAAATGCTTATTAATTAATTAAAATAAAAATTATCATGAAATATGGAAAATGCAAAATTCCAACTTTAAGTGCCTGTATATAAAAAACTAGAGGCAGGAATAAGTTGTGGCCAAAAGAGCTCTAGATCACGAGATCGCGAACTATAACATATTAAATTTTTAGAGAAATGGACTGAAAGACATTTTCCATAAGAAATGTTCGGGGTCCTTTACAAAAGACCGCATTTTGAAACTTTTTAAAAAGACCTTTTAAAAGATGTGTCACTCGGTCCCCCTTTCAATTTAATTTTTTTCTTTGAAATGGCGCCTAGTTGAATTTTGAATTCTTCAATCATGAAATATGCCCAAAAAAGAGTTTAGTAAGTTAAAAAATAAAGGCTGGGGGACATTAAACATCTGTACTGTATACAAAAATTGTATACTGAAGTTGTCGGGTATAATATCTAATTGGGTTAATCTTGATTGTGTCCTAAATAAATAAATAAGTAGTACTAATGTAATATAAAAGAAAAAAAATAGTTTTTTTATTATATTACGCAATATTATTAAGATAGCCACTTAATATTATTTTATATATTAAATGCCGAGGGACTAAATAAGAAAATTCGCCAAATATGTATTTGGTTAAAATTTTTTGGTTGGCAAAAACAAAAATACATAAAATGGCAAGCGCCTTAATAAAGTCGGAAGGTGGTTCGAATCAGTGGAACAGTCAGGATATGTTCTGTTTATACAGCCACTTAATGGAGGTGAGATTTTTTTATCAATCACTAAAAATTATGAGCCCCGCTTGACCTAAAAACCTAACCACTTATACAGTGTCGTTTATTTAACTGCGGGCTACCCCGGTGCAAAGAAAACTTGTTTTTTTTGTATTGTGATAACAAAAAAAATTTATTTTGCAAAAATTATATACACTTTTGTTAAAAACACAAGATAATTAGTTATTACTTCCCTCGTCAGATTTTTTTTCCGTCTGTCTGTAAGTATGTCTGTCCGTCAGTCTCTCTGTTCGCGGAGTAACTAAAAAACTACTTATCCGATTTCTTCAAATTGCAGTCTAAAATTAAGGGCCATGCATGCCAAAATATATATATATATATATATATATATATATATATATATATATATATATATATATATATATATATATGTATATGTATATATATTCATATATATATATATATATATATATATATATATATATATTTGTACATATATATATATATATATATATATATATATTTTATATATATATATATTTATATATATATATATATATATATATATATATATATATATATACAGCGTGTATCAGCCAAATGGAATAAATTCGATAATAAATAAATGGGGGCGTGTTCGGAAAAACGCTTGGACCCGTCGATTGGTATTTTTAGTTGCTCATTTTCTCCAATAAAAACTTTTTATACAGGGTGTGTCCTGTAACAGTGGTCAATGCCAACTTTCTTATTTCAAATGCAACACCCCGGATATTATTTAATTTTTGGGTTCTTTAGGAGATTCTAAACATATTTTATGTTCAATGTCCTATACCTATCTTCAACTATTTCGGCAATATTAAGTGTTTTCAAATTTATTTTTATTTTATTTATTTCGAATTTATTATTATTCATGAAAGTGGCTCTGGTTACTGAACTATTTATTTGATTACAAAAATTCGCTACAACACACTCAATACTTATTTACCATTTAGGTCTTCATATTAAGAATGTAAGCAAAAACCATTTTAGCGTTCCTTTTTATTGATATAAAACAAAAAGAGCCAGTTTTGTTTACTTTTAAGTTTTGTTTACTTTTGTGTAAAATGCCTGGCCTTTCTCTTTTGCAAGACAGTAGTTGTCAGTGTCACTGTCATAGTCTTTTGAATTTCGTTAACTGCATAATACCTAATATCAGAAAAATGGTTCATTTAACAGAAATGCATAAAATAACAATTCTACAAATGATTGGTTATGGAGATAACACACGAACACAAGTGGAAGTTGCTCGCTTATTTCATGAAAAATTTCCAAATTTGCCGCATATATCCCAAGGGACAATTAGTAAAATAGAAAAGCAGTTTCGCGAGCTTGGACATGTAAGGCAGATAAAAAAAGCAGCTGCCAATTCAATAAATGATGATACTAAATTGGATATTATGCTTGAGTTTGAGGAAAACCCACATATTTCTAGTCGAAAAGCCGTCGCAATGTTCGATATTAGCCATTCGTCGATTATTCGAACATTAAAAGAAAATAAAATGCATCCCTATAAAGTGATACCAACTCAGGAGCTCATGAAAGACGATTATGATAGGAGAACTCATTTTTGTGAGCAAATGATGGCTATGTTAGATAACAATGTTATTCAATTAGAACATGTTTTGTTTTCGGATGAGTGCACCTTTACACTTCACGGTCATGTAAATCGTCAAAATTGCCGCTATTGGTCTAGATAAAATACTCAATGGATCAGAGAACATACTCAATATCCTGAAATGGTTAATGTTTGGGCAGGAATTGTTAGGGATCATATCATAGGCCCCTTTTTCATTGACGGCAATTTGAATGGCGATAATTATTTAGCACTGCTCCAAAATAATGTGCCAACTTTGACAAATTTGTATCCGGATCCAGCAAACCCACAAGTTCCAGCGAATTTGATATGGTTTCAGCAAGATGGAGCACCGCCCCATTACCAAATTAATGTCCGGCAGTACCTCAACGGAATATTTCCAAATCGGTGGATAGGGAGACGAGGATCGATAGAATGGCCAGCGCGATCCCCTGATCTGACGCCATTAGACTTTTTCTTATGGGGGACATATTAAAAATGTTGTATACAAAACTAAACCCCTCGACTTAGCTGACTTAAGAAGACGAATAACGCTTGCGATTAGATCGGTCACGCCTGAGATGCTAAATAACGTTAGAAGAAATTTCTATTTAAGAATAGGAATTTGCCAAGACGTTCACGGCGAGCATATTCAACAGTTCCTAAATTAACTTTTTACTTTTGTTTATACATTATGAAGAAATAAATAATTTTATTTTGTTAATCTTAATTTTTGCAATAACTTTGAAAACACTTAATATTGCCGAAATAGTTGAAGATAGGTATAGGACATTGAACATAAAATATGTTTAGAATCTCCTAAAGAATCCAAAAATTAAATAATATCCGGGGTGTTGCATTTGAAATAAGAAAGTTGGCATTGACCACTGTTACAGGACACACCCTGTATAAAAAGTTTTTATTGGAGAAAATGAGCAACTAAAAATACCAATCGACGGGTCCAAGCGTTTTTCCGAACACGCCCCCATTTATTTATTATCGAATTTATTCCATTTGGCTGATACACACTGTATATATATATATATATATATATATATATATATATATATATATATATATATATATATATATATATATATATATATATATATATATATATATATATATATATATATATATATATATATATATATATATATATATATATATATATATATATATAGCCTGTATTTTTCGTTACCCCCGAGTTTCTGCTAAAGGGATTTACCGATTTTTATATATCAAATTTTGCCTTATTAATAAAAAAATTTGCTTATTTTAAACACGCTTTAAAATTGGAAAAAAGTATTCTATAATTATTTATTTACTGCCTACAGAATTACAAATGTACTAAAAAAGTAAGGAAAAAGATGGTGTCAAACTTAACAAAAAATTTTTTAAATTAAAATTCACTGGCTAATATCCAGGATCCAGTGGTAAAAGCTCTGAGAATCGGTATAAAGAACGTACAGAAAGTTGTGCATGAAAAACATAAATTACTTCCGAAGAAGATTAAGAAATGTACACGAAAAATTCCAAAGGCAAAAGACTTAAGTTACAATGCAAAAATGGATATTCATAATGCAATTTATGATTCATACACGTCAAAGACTAATATAATCCTTCAAAAACTTTTTAATATTATAGACTAAAAAATATCATCATCACTTAAAAAGTCCTCATCTTCTGAGTCGTCCTCAAATGGCGCAGTGATCACTGGGGCTATTTCGACATCTAGAACTCGATTCTACCAATCCCATCTTAATTTGTCCGTATGTTCCACAGATTTCTTCCAGTACTCCGGCATAATATAATTTAATGATCATTGCCAAGCAATTTGCACTTCATCTGATGTAAGACCATCGTTTAAGTGTTTTTCGTAATATGATTTTGCCCCAGCACACATTCATTCTAATACGTTAAACTGGGAATGGTATGGCGGTAGTCGTAAAACCTCATGTCCATTTTCCCGTAATATTTCATCTACGGCATGTATTGTTGGTTTTTTAATAGATTTTGCCATTAAAAGAAGTTCTAGTTTCAGCATATTGGGTAAAGGATTTTGTTTTTGTTTTATTAGCCGGTCATAAATTTTCCAGGATGAAGTAGGTTGTTTATTTAAGATTCTTGAATGATAAGATGCATTGTCCAGAATGATTAAAGATGGAGCATCTAAATTTGGAATCAGTTATTCTTTTAACCACCTTTCAAACAGTTTACAGTTCATATTATCGTGATAGTCCATACTTTTGGATGTTGAAGAAAACAGTAAGCTTGCACCTGGGAAAAATCCTGTTGAAGAACCTACATGCAAAATGATGAACCGTTTTCCCATCGTCCACTCGTCCTGCCAAGATTTCGAACCACTTCCATCAGAAAATATATAGTCTCGTCTAGAAATACCCCTTTTCTAAATTTTGAATTTTTCTGTGTATTTCTTTAAAAACTGGATATGCTGACTTGTTCTATGTAGCAACTCGCATAAAAATCTTCGATTATAGTCCTTTTTATATCGAAAACCCAATATTTTTATTAATTTTGAAAACGATTTTAGGGTCTTGTAATCAATTAAACCCACGGAATTTGATAATTTTTTAATATAAAATAGAAAGTTTACCTTCATTTAACTGTTTTAAGAAAATAAAAGAAATGGATGAACCACTTTTTCTATTAAGAAAACCGAAAAAAAAATCGATATTTTCACTGTGTTCCAACGCGTTATATTCCTTAATATGACAATTTGAAGAAAGGCTATCTTGCATTGTTGCCAAACTTACATTATTGTATTGTATTAAATTTTTCATGTTTGTCTCCTGTTAGTAACGCATTTGGATCCCTGTGCCGATCCCAAATATTAGACTTTCGCCAGTGATGCACTTCGCTGTCGTTCGTCTTTTATATTATGGCTTTAATGATGATGCCTACGGCGCCTAACCTGGTGCTAACCCGGTACCAATCTACCTAGTGCGGTCAACACTAATCAACAGGCGGGTACATCACGGCACCTCCGGGCCGATGCCGAATGTTAGACTTTCGCCAGTGATGCCCTGCGCTGTTGTTCGTCTTTTAGGGCTTTAACGATAACGCCTACGGCGCCTAACCTGGTGCTAACCCGGTACCAATCCATCTAGTGCCTTCGCGCTCCTGTTAGTACCGATCCACAACCCACAAATGCGGTTTGTTTTTCTTATATAATTTATAAAGATCGTATATAAAATAAACTTGGCAACGTAGCATCCCCAGCACACTGGATTTCCGTCCAACAGACGACACTCCCGCTCTCTTTTTATTTAGCAGCTGTAATTATGTTTAAAAACGTTTAATAATGTCTAATATAATAATTACTTCTAACTTTTAGTTAGAAATAATCATTTTTATGTTATAAAGCATTATAATATAATTGGTCTTTTACGTAGTTCATAAATTAAATTTGTGAAAAATATGTTTTTAGCGATAGGCCAAAATCAAGTTCAGTGCAACCTTCCTAAACCTTAGTTTTTTTGGATATAATTTGAAAAAGTGCCTCATCCATAAATTTTTGTGTATAGGAATTATTAAAAAAAGGTAATCTTTCAAATGTATATTTTAAATTTGTTAAATTCCATGGGTAAAATTCTTTACAAGAGCCCGATTTTAGTCCAATTTCCAATATGCCTCGATTTTTTAAAGCTTCTTTTAAAACTTGAAGGGTTATTATAGTTTTTGATGTGTATAAATCGTAAATCGCATTACGAACATCCATTTTTACATTGTCACTTTTAAGTCTTCTGTCTTTGGCTTTTTTCGTGTACATTTCTTAATCTTCTTTCGTAGTAAATTAAGCTTTTTTCATGCTCAATTTTCTGTACAGTCCTAATACCGATTCCCAGAGCTTTTGCTACTGTCTCCTGGATATTGGCCGGTGAATTTTCATTTTCGTAATATTTTATTAGATATAATACCATTTTTTTCGCTTGTGGATGAAAAAAAACCCGAAAATTGTTTTCTATTACTCATTTTGTCACTGACTTGTCAAGCTGACTTTGAAGTGACATCACTCAAAGATTTTTGCAACTGCTGGTATTTATATGTTTAACCTCTTTTTTCATATGAAAATATCATAGGGCTATCTAATTCATCTTCCGGATTTAATGCGGAGGATATGATTACACGTAATAAAAGAAAAACAAACTTAAAAATTTTGTCGTTGATAAATCGTATGACCCGCACGATAAGACTGCTTTTGACTATAAGCAATTTATTTAAATGACGTGTATAATCGATGATTACCACAACCACCCATAAATATCCACCTCCCAATAAGCAAAAAATCATTACGCTACGTTCAGTGGTGAAAAAAAAACGTATCTTTATTTAAAAAGGCTGGCAAAATATACAAAATTATCATACAGGGCAGAACCAAAATTCCTGGAAGTCAAACAGTTCTTCCTTGGAACTAACCAGGTTTCATTTGGCAATAGGCCTACTGTTTTCTGGCATATTTCACAAAATTTGTCTTCCGTGTACCATTTTCTGCCAAACAATCATCTATGGTTTTTAACTCATCTGTTACAGATATATTGTGGTATGCAAATATTAGCAATGTAGTCATATGATGACACAACAATTGACCTCTAGAGCATTTGCACATAGATTCTTCAATGTCATTCATCAAGTTTAATCTGCAACAAATTCAAAAATATATTATTGACAAAGTATATTAAAATCAGTAATAATGGTTTAACTGTTTTAACCCATTAAATATTTTTTGAAGTATGAATATGTGCCTAAAATATATAAAGAGCGCTTACCTCAACCTTTTAAACACGATCTCTCTTATATTTGCAAGAGCATTCCCTTTGACCATGTCTTTCACACGATTTCGTCTTTGCAAAAACTTAAATTCTTGTTGAGAACCTGATAACTGATTTCGTTGCTATAATAATCTAAAAAGGAAAAAAGGAATCATAGCCAAAATATACATATATCTATTATTATTATCTATTAGGCTTATTATCAATAATAAGCCTTATTTATTGTAAATTGACAATATACACTTATAGTTATTCGTAAGTATACTTACATGTAACAAAAACTAAAAATTCACTTGAAAAACCAGGTAAAAAGAACTTATTTTAGGAATAATTAATGTAAACAAGCTTCGAAAAGTGAACAGTGACATAACAGTGCCTAGCAATATGGCCACAGTGAGATCATATCTCCAGTTGTTCATTGGGGGAATAGGTAATGACTCATCGATGCCCGCTTCCAGGCTTTATAGTAGAGTCGGTGTTGATCTAGCAAGACAAACATTATCTGTGAACTTCTCCCACCGTAGCTTTTAGCTTAGTTTTACATTAGATGATGAAGACAATGAACCTAATTCAGTCACCTTTGTTTCACTAATAAAGGCACCTTTTGTCTAAATATTAAAAAACATGCTATTTATAACCTCAAAATGACATATTAGCATGTGCCTAAAATCACACGGATAAGTCAAATATTTACACAAAATGGCAAAGGATAAAATAAAATATCCTTCCGGTTATAAGCCTAAACCAAAACCTTCATTTTTTAAAAGAGAAAAATTAACTCCAACCGATTTATCAAGGTAGGTTAAAATATTTAATTATTTTGTGATTATATAGTAAAATTTAAAATAGGTATAATTTTGAAAACCTTCATTTCTAATTTAATTAGAATAATATAAAGAATACATTCAATTGAGTTACTTAAAGGACAACCATTATACACTGAATAAAACGTCTATACCTTTAATTTTGCAATATATTAACATAGTAGAAAAAAACTTCTAGGTTCACTCCTCGACAAATACTTTGATCTATTTCTGCCACATTTTTTTCGCGTCGCGCGATCACTGGTGCCTACGGATAGGGCCGAATTGTTGCGAAAGTTTCCGAACGCCACGGCCGGCAAAAGGAAGTCAAGCACTAGCCAGAGATGTATTTAGGAAAAATAAAAATATCGGAATATTGTAAAAACCTGTCAATGTAAAATATAGTACTTCTCCATCTGCAAGATGAGAACAAACACAACAAAAATATTATTGTTTATGTAAAATGTAAAAACAAAACTATTTTTCACAAACACGTCCAATATATTTTTCAAAAAACACGTAACATGTTTCGCTACACAGTAGTTTCTTCGGACGTTACATCTCGAATGAATAAACTTAAGAGTAAAAGAAAATTAATATAACTAGGTGTAATTTAAAGATATAAAAGTCTGGGGATTTTAAGAACTAGCCATTAACTTAAACTACCAAAAATTATTGAAATATATTTAACAGAGGTGAATTATTGAGTTCTACCTGATCGTTTAACAAACAATTTGAACGTTGGAGTTTATTTATTTCTAAAGACTCCAGCATATTCAGTTTATGAGCCTTATTTTCTTTTCTTTGAAATGAAACAATAACAGCTTCCTTGGACAACAGAGTTGAACGTTTATTACTAAGCCAACGTTTCGGCACCAATTTGTGCCATAGTAGTTATAATATGGGAGCGCCTCCTCCTCCTCCTCTTCCTCTCTCTCATGTCCCTCATTCTTAACTTCCTCCCCTTTTATTCTCATTCGCATCATATTTTTAATTTTTTCTCTTTGTTCTCCCACATTTGATTTTGCATTCTTAAGTCTTATAAATAGGTGCATCAAGATCATTTTAGTATGTTAAGGTACGAGTGACTGTTAAAAGAAAAAAAATCTGTTGAATAAATCTATTAATAATAATATTAAAATAAAATGAGTGAATCAGTTGGAGAAAGAAATCGATCCATTCCGCTTCAGAGCCTCGAAGAAATTATACCAGGAGTTCAAGAAGAAAATATACCATTAGTTCGAGAAGAAAATAATGGGATTGTTTTAAAAAATTTGAACAAAACTGAGAGTGAAGAGAAAAAAGTGTTTTGTGCTATTTGTTTTGAAATAATCGAATATTATGATTCATGTAGACCAAATACATGTTCCCACATTTTTTGTTTAAAATGTATTTTAAGATGGAATGATGAAAATTGTTGTTCTATAATGGTAAACAATTGTCCTGTATGTCGCACTAGATATTACTATTTGGTACAAATCTTCAAAGATGTAATTAGACATCATTTTGTTGTAATTTTAAAAAGAGGATAATATTTTTTTTATAATTTGTGTTTGTGAAAACTCTGGTAACAAATAATTTTGTAAAAAAAGTAAATGTAAATATATATATAATAATTGACACACATTTTTTCCTTTTCCTATATTGAAACGACAACAATGATCTAACAAGTTTTTTAATACATACTAATTTTCACATTACATAACAAAACAATTGTTATGGGTTGACACAAAAAGTGCCACGCCCTAAAATGGCACCACTTTTGCAGATCGAATCTTAAATTTTCTTATGGGAATTTACATGTAAAAATGACGGTTTTGATTGTCGGACCGGCATAGCCTAATATCCTACTTTTTAATTATACTAATAATATTAATATAATTTGCATCAAGTAAGAGAAAACTCAATTGAATACAGAAACAAGCGTTAACAAAATGTTATGCTAATATATGAGTGCTTCTAGTGGCAGTAGACATAATCGACACTTTTTTTACATATGATTAACTATTTCATTTACAAATACAGTGTCAGATGTTAGAATAAAAAGAAGTATTTTGCATATAGCACTGAAAATATATAACCGCTTATAGTAACATTTGACATTTTTAAATTAATATTCTTGACGTATTCTTATTATCTTTACAATTTAAGTTTAAAATTAATATTTTTGACATTATCTATCCATTACGTTTATAACCTATATTTAAAATTAATATTGTTAAACTAATCTACCCATCACATTTACAAACTATGTTTAATATTAAACCTAACCTAACCTAACCTAACCTATATTTAAAATTAATATTGTTAAACTAATCTACCCATCACATTTACAAACTATGTTTAATATTAATATTTAACAATATAATTTTCTATTTCTTTTTTTTCATTTTTGTTGCAGTAAAAGCAAGCATGTTCAGGAATTAGTATAAAAAGATGTATCCTACAAATAGCACAATGTAAATCAGAAGCACTAACAACATAGGCTCTTTTGTAGTGGCAGCTCACGTGATCGGATTCCCCTCTCCGTAAATATCTCATGTGAATTGCACTACAAGGAAGGCAAATAGCAAATGTATCCTAGTCTTCGACTTTCAATTTTAGAGTAGCTTTGTATAACACATACATCTTTTTCTTCAAAATTATTAAATAATTCACTAGCCCTAGGATAAGGTAGTTGCTCGGCTTGGGAAAGTGGTTTTTAGAGATTGTCGTTCAAGTTTAAGTAGGACACATGTGATTAACTTTTGCATATAAAATCGCCTCAGCGAAGAGACGAATGCAATTGATTTCTGCATTCACACTGTGCAGAGCTCGCGAGTTTTCTGGTGTTTACATTGTGTTTATTTGGTAATTTTTCAATTTTTATTTTTATTTCTAACATTTTTATTTGGCAAGATTTAATTCTTATATATATATTGGTGACATTTTTATGTACATTTGTGGCATTTTATTTGTTATTACGATTTTTTTTCATAATGGACAATTTTTTGGCATCGAGTAGCAAAATTATTGACAATGACTTTGACTTATACACATGTACTCAAATGCAGAATTTTGCAAACCAACAAAACAATGAAACAGACGTATTTACAACTAGTCAACAACAAACTATTCAGGACTTGAATGAAATTATTTATAATAGCCAAGTTCAAAATAATGCCAACAAACAGAACAACGAAAAATATTTATTTACAGCTAGTCAACAAGAAACTCTTGACGATCTTAATGACATTATTGACAACAAATCGGACTTAATTACAACAAAAACTAAACAAACTCTTGAAGAACTGAATGACATTGACGAAACTCAAAATTCTAGCGATGAGGATATTGTTTGTTTTCAAAAATCTAATACAAATTATTTAACATTAAAATCGCCAATTAATTCTCCGAGACCAATTTGCTCTCCCTTTTTGTTTAGTGAAAATTCTGATTCGGAAGAAGAACAAATTGATCAAAATTTAAGTTTGGCTATTTGTCCTACTAATTCACCATATGATATTGTAAATTCTGATTCGCAAGAAAAACAAATTGATCAAAATTTAAGTTCGGCTATATCTTCTATTAATTCACCATTTGCTATTGTAAATTCTGATCCGCAAGAAAAACAAATTGATGCAAATTTAACTTCGGATATTTCTCCTAATAATTCACCAGTTGAACAAAATTCAATTTCGAAACCATCATTTATCATTAAAAAAAATTTTAAAATTAATAAAAAAAATAAAAAACAAATAGCAAACCTTAAGTGTCTGGGTTTCGCTATTCAAAATTTAACTAATTTGATCACAATTAAAAAGGGAGACGAAAGTACGGTGAATTATGTTAAACAGGCCTTTGACAAATTAGTTGACTCATTTGAAGAAATGGATTCATAAAGTCAATTAATTTCTATTGCTTTTTTCAAAATTTGACTATAACTAAATAAAAATGCACAATATTAATTTTATTATTATACAAAGAACTTCAAAAATGCAATTGCTTTTTTCAAAATTTGACTATAACTAAATAGAAATGCACAAT
>JAUTXW010000640.1:0-23909 GCA_030620095.1 Kuschelorhynchus macadamiae
ATCAAAAACTTTTCTCAATCCTGCCGTTAATATACTCAGTTAGATCTGAGTACAGATTATTTTTATTATTCTAACAACGCTTAGCCTAAAAAAGACTATGAATACGAGCAGGAAATATTTGTGTCTCCTATTGTTTTTGTCTGTGAAAATACATCAAGAAGATAACCCAAAAGGCTTATATCCCAAGAAAACTGATACGTACGGCATCATTATCTCCCAGAGAAGTGCCTGTTCGGAAAATTTATAAATTTCTAGTTTTAATTTTATGAGTATTTGTTTCAAAGATTTAAAGAATGATTCCATATTAGTAGATAGAATTTTCGTTGTCAAAAAAACCAAATATATGGTACATCAATAAAAACCGAAAAGAGTTCTTTTTCCTGCGAATGGCAAGCTTGGTGCAATGGTTATGTTTAGTTTCCTGGAGTTCAAAATCTTTGGTTACAAAATTTTGTTTGAAATTTAAAGCGGTCATCTGATGGGTAGGCGGTGGCGAGCTTCATCAGTAATACACTAAAATTACCTTTTAAATGGTCTTATTCGGAATCGGCGATAAACTGCAGGTGTCGTATATGTAAGTAAAGAAAATCGGCATACAGCATAGAGCTCGTATTTGCGGACGATTTTTTTCGTATACTACTAAATTTATACGAACTGGCCGTATGCGAAAAAACCGTACAAGTTCCCAAATATGGAAATTACGTTCACTTGTTCACTTAATTGTATTCACCCCCAGTATCACCACTATTGCCAAACTGGGCAATGATAACTTTCTCTTTTGACTGCATTTTTCCCATTTTAAGTTTTTTTTGTCTAAAGAATTGTAACAAAATATTGCACTTGTTCACTAGCTTAAGCACGTAATTGGCAGGATCGCCATGCTACATGAATTGGGTTTTGGATTAGAGCTACATGCCTAAGAAAGAATAACGCGTAGAAATTGTTTATTTTATTACATATCCATTTCAAATAAATTCTATAATTCTTAGTGGTACTTAAACTAACCTAATTATTAAGTTAAACAATAAACTGATGATACTATATACACTTATTACAACAGTCGTTAAAGCTAAGCTGAACATTTGTTACAATAAGTAATTGGCCTGATTATGGCTCAATGACCCATGAACATACATTTGAATTTGGGATCCAACACAGCAGTTTCTATTAAAACTAATTTGATTGTATCTTTAAAAAGCAGCTTTCCATACTCACTAGATATGTTTGTATATCTCATCATCTTTTCACGTCGTCTATTGGACTATTGATTCTTTTACGCCTGAGCAAATATAACTACAAGTTTATGTGAAGACGAAATGTCTCAAAATGATCCTATGGTAATTGTAATTTACCCACTGGTGAACAGACATAGAATATTTTTGTCCTTTTTTGGGTTTTTACCATGTTCTGAGTTACGTATCGTTAAGATTATTACAAAAATATTTCCCCACAAATATAGAAACGGTTATGATAGTTCGGGTAATTTACATTTTTTCAAGTTAATGGGAGACTGGTGGTTTGTTGAACACTAAAAAATGTCAATCTGAATAAGTTTAATTTAAAAACTTTACTTTCATATTTGATATCGTATAGATGCCTTCATATCTCTAAATTATTTTTTTTATAAATCAAACTGCCAAAAAGAGAGTCTCTGTCTATATATTATCTTAAACCATGTAACCTTAATATACATTTTTGTAAACGAACCCGCCACTGAAAAAGTTAAGCATAGTTTATCGACTCTATTCATTATACATATTCTTCAATTTCACGAGCGACATCCTCAGCAATTTTCTCTAAGGACATGGGTATTTGATTAAGTGCCTTTTTTTCATGAGGCCTTTGGAGATTCAATAAATTTTCATTGCGCCATTTGGGAAAAATCGACTAATACTATTCGATATATATGTTTAAATCGGGACCATATTGCGTGACACTGGTTAATGGTAACCTGGCATACAAATAAAATTTTAGTGTCTTTAGTCTTTATAGTCTTAGTGACTTATAAAACCATTAGTGTTGATTGAAGTTACAAATTTTGGCAAAAATCATCTTGTTCTAAAGTAATATAAAGTTCTTTCTAAATATTCGCAACACGATATAAAGTTTCCAATATATGGTTACTGATATTATCAAGGATTTATTTTATAAAATACAAATACTGTTTAACATATATATATATATATATATATATATATATATATATATATATATATATATATATAGAGAGAGAGAGAGAGAGACAAAAGGAAAAGTTATTTTTTTTATTTTATTATTAGTTTGCACAAAGTGCATACATGTTAACTTTATCATATTATTATTTTCTCAATTATTGAACAATATATAAAAGAAAACATTACGTTAACATTAATAGCTTTTTAAAATCTCTAGTAGTAATTAGCCAGAATCAAGAAAATCATGTCCCAAAGAAGCTATTATAACTATACCCTTTAAGAAAACTTTCGGTTGAACTAAATTTAAACCAAATGTGTGTCTGCCTATAAAAAATAAACTCAAAATAGAGCTCTATTTTCAATTTTTTAAAACTGTATTTTATCTTCCTTTTCCAATTTAGACACACTTTGCCACATTCTAAAAATTCAGTAAATTTTCTTTACTCGGCACTTCCCTCGTTATGAGTATTTCCTCTTATTAGGAATAGTAAAGTATGCCCCGATTTAGTTACGCACATGGTGATTTAGTAATGCACATATAAACTATGTTTTTTTTTGAATAATAATAAATAATATAAATTATTTTAACAATCGTTTTTAAAATTTGGCCTATAAAATTAATTCTTGGGGTTAAAGGGTTTTTTATTATTTCTTTAATATATACTAAAACTAAACAATTTAAAACATACGTGATGCTTACCGAATTTATCATACATTTTCAATTACAATCGGTAGATAACCAAAATAACTTCACAAAAAAAAAGATCAGCGCTGTGTGTTGAAAATTTACAGTTATTCCATCAGTTTTGTTGATAATTTTATCACACTTTACACCAAACTATTTATTTTAAATGCCCGAAACCCAAACCTTTATTTAATGTTTTTTTTTGTATAAAAATATTTTTGTTCTAAATACGAGAATGTTTAATACATCTAAATAAGATATGATATATTAACTCGTATAACTACTTCCTAGACGTATGGCGGTAAAAAATGGGTATACAAAAAAAATATATATTAAATTAATAATAACTTAGTTCATAAACAATAATTTATTTGGTAATAACTTTATACAAATCCTATATATCCAAATATTTTATGTTTTTAATTAATTTATTATTGTAATTATTGTTATTTATTTTTCATAACATTATTCACCCAGTCTACAAAAAATATAATGTAATAATTATGTCCTTTATTATTTTCCTCTACAAAAAGAAGGATCTTTTTCAGGAAATGGAATTCTGTCGAATATTTAAACATTTTAATAGGCCGCCATTTTGTTTTTGCTATATACGATTCACACTAATATTTTATAAATCTATCCCGGTTTAGCACTTGGTTTGTGTCCAAAATTTGAAGTCAATTGGATAAATAGTTTTCTTTAATAATTATTTCAGCCGTCATTTTGTTCGACCATAAGCAGTTTCTTATTTCATTATCATTCATCCCCTTATGACCCTTGATTTTTTACCAAAATTTGAAGTCAATCGGATATTAGTTTTTGACCTATGTCGGGTATAGTCAGACAGGGAAGTACAAAGTTGTTTATGTAATATTCAAATGGATATAAAAAAGTTTATTAAATAAAAAAAAGAATATGACCTTTTTCCCAGGTTAACTGGGCGCAAATTAATTGTCTGTGTTAAATCACAGTATTATAGATTATACGATAAAAATTATTTAAAATATAGCATTGCAGTGATAATGGCATATGCTTTTATTTAAGATATAACAACGACATATACAAACATATAGGTTGAAAAATTAAAGTTAGGTGTAGATATTCGGACAAAATGGAAGATATGGCACCGCTATCATAATAAAAATATATACTTAAGCGCACTTCATGATGCAAATTTTCATTCTAATATGTTGGAAATAAACAAGGTCTTTGTGACCCCCAGTACCAATATATATACGATGTTTTGACAAAAGGGCGTAGACGGCTTTGAATAAGTTTCGCAGCAGATGTAAAAAGCTAAATATTTTTATAAAAAAATTATATATTTCCCCAACTTTGATATTAAACGGTAAATATATTTTTTCCTATTTTTCATGTAAAAAAATGACGGAAAATCATTATTTGTAAATAAATAATAAGTATTTTTGTCGCTTAGGTCTTTCCTAAAAATTTTGAAAATGTTTAATGGATGCTTCTTCACGTTTCAGGGTTCTTAGGTGCCAAAAGACATGTTTTCTCAATTCCGTGGTACTGTCTGTTTGTCGGTTTGTCTGTCTATCTAAAAAACTACTTAGCCGAATGATTTCAATTTTTTTTCGCGCGGGAACGTTTGTCGCTTACAATAATTCAAATCTACATATTTACCTAACGGAACGTATGACAGTTAGTTCTTTTTATAAAATCGACTACGGTTATTTTAAGGTTACTGTTATTCACAAAAACCTCAATTTGAACATTTTTGTCGCTTACGCCCTTTTGTCAAAACATCGTCGATATAATATAATTCTGGGTTCAATGTGAAGGTAACCAAGGAATAAACACTCAAAAATCCCTAGTTTTTTGGACGTTTTGTGGGAGAGCCTACCTACCACTTCTTCACCAATAGATAATATTATGTTTGCCAACTGGTTCAACGTTGTATTAAAACAAATTGAGTTTCTTCCAAACTTATTTTTCTCCAATTTACCTTATGGCCAAGTATTGTGTGAATTGTGTAAACTTTGACCTTAACAATCAAAATATTATTCCAATACTAATCAACTAAGGTTTAGTACAATGCCATGGGCAAACAATAAACGCAGTGGCGCTTCGGCGCTTAACCTTGTAGCGATCCACCTTGTAACACCGATCCATATATAATGTTACAAAATATCCATAATAAACTGTAAAATTTAATTTAAAATACTAATAAGTACATACAGTCTGAGATAGAACAGCTGATCTTTAAAATGAGACCATATCCATAACCACCTCTTAGCAGGGTGCATATAAAGAATAAATAAATTGTTTACAATCCGATATCTTAGCATACGGGGGTATCCATACTGGGAAGCATCTGCAAAAGAGGTACGTTACAAATTCTCCGTTGATTCGGCGGCACCCTGGTGCCGCAATATGGGAGGATATATAAATATGCCTCCGGATACCGAAATATATTCTAGCAAAGCTGTGTCCATTTGAAAATCCCATCTACTTAGATATTTAAAAAGATAGATTATTATTAAACAACTTCATAAAACAACAAAAAAGGTTCCACATATATACATATACAGGTCGAATACTGTATATGTATATATGTGGATATACGTCATTCTTAAGCGCCGTTGATATAGTTAGAAATTATGAAAAAAACCGGTTAGTATCTATTTGTTTATAAAAGTTTAAAATAAAAATTAATTAAAAGCAAGAAAAAAAATAAAACAAAAAATAAGTTTAAAATCAAAAATAAAAAATGTAAAAATAATAAAAATTAAAGAGCCAAAAATAACAAAAATAAACATATTTTAAAAAAATTAAACTTATTTGAGAAAAGTACTAAAAAGTAAAAACTAACATTTCAAAGTAGTAATCAGTAATAAACAGATATTACTTGAAGTATTAGATCATATCATGTATTTAAAAATTATGAACTCTTAATGAATTTTCTTAGTACCTAGTAATAAAATAGTAATTTGGCATCGGTTGTTTAAAATGTTATTTATATTTTTCAGTGCTTTTTTAAAGTTTTAATTTTTAAATTTGTATTTCAAATCTGAGGTGGGCCGATTTGGATAAATGTTTAATGTTTTGTAGAGTAGATGTCTGAAGAGGTTCTACGGTAAAAACTATTGTTGAGCAGGGGTCCAAATATGTAGTTGGGTAGTCCCAAGATGGAAACCAGGTTTAAAAATAATTTCAGCTGTTTATACCATACACATCCCTTAGCAGATGAACGTCGGCTTAAAGTAGGATCAGTTTTGGATACAAATATAAAAACACCAACAATATATCTACACGAAAAGAAACAATACTTAAGCGCGTTTAAAAATTGTAAAAAAAATTTTTATGATGACAGACGGAATACTACAGTGGTTATAAACTCCAAAACATATGACCGGAAGATCGAAGAAGTCTTACCGAAATCAAAACCACTGAGAGACTACTGAATAATACCACAAATACATTAGAAGGAAAGGTTTACAGGACTATGAAGAAATATAGTACAGAATAATTAAGTTATTGGCAATGAAGCTTCGTGCGTCAATATTGACAACAATTTTCTTTCAAAAATGACATACGTAGATAAAAAAGTATTACACCTTATGAGTCATTGTCTAGGTGTCAGGTTAATATTACATGTTAGGTCCCCAATGTATTTAGGGAGTTTGCCTCGCACGCGAAGTTCAACATGCCCTTCCAGCGCTAGCTCTGCTACTAAATAGCAGACATAAGGGATACCCAGCAGAGCACTGTAATCCTCAGTGTCATGTACACTCCCAGCGTAAAGAGTTACGAGTAGCGGAGGGGATCAATAGGAAGCTATTGCACATCGAATTAAGAGGATTATAAGTAGCTACTTGTAGTAATAAATATTTTAGTTTTAGAGACCAGAAGGATTAACTCGGAAGCAACCTAGGCCCAAGCGGCAAAATGTCAAAAATATTAAAAAAAATTAACATGAGGCCAGTTTAATAATAATAGTTTTTAAATATACTTACCATGAAACGTTTTCAAAGACTTACCCTACAAAACATTAAATAATCATCCAAATCAGCTCACTCAAAAGGAAATTGTGCACGAACAAACTTTAAAAAAGGAAAGCCATACCAGTCGAACTGAGAACCTCGTCGTTTTTCAAAGTCCGTTAATGATAATTATCTAACTTTTTGAATATAGAGTAGAGGGATTTTCTAAATCTTGGTACCGATGTGGTTAAGGATTTAGGTCTCAGCCTAAAGATCTGCTCTTTGTCTAGGTAAGTTTTTTGGTTTTTTTTTTGTGTTATATGTTTTACTTAATATTTCATATACAGCTATAGCTCGCAAGTGATCCGTTAAAGTCATAATACAAAATGTGTTTTAAAAAAGTTATTTATATTTAAGATATTACAAAAATTGCATATAAATAAAAATAAAATAATATTTGTTATTAAAATATTATAAAAGAATTTACGAAACTGGTAGGTTGGTCAAACCAATGAACATCTCTAAAATTAGGTATGTGCCCTAATATAAATGCATGTATAAATATGCATCCTAGAAAAATCTCTTAATATGGACATTATGATTTCTTAACAAATAAAAAAATATTTTCGTATACTGACAAACGAAGCTTGTCCACAACGTATAGCATAGGGCTGAAGCAATAAACCGCAAATGACAATATTCGTAACATTTCAAATACGAGAAATATGTGTGGGTTTATTCCCGAACAATAACAAGATAGATGTAAAGTTAAATACGATAGAACAAATACGCAAACCCCGAAACGTTTATATCTCGCCTCCTCCCACTCTTTTCTCATGGGATGGCATTAAACCTTCGCCGATCAGAATTGGAATAAGATTTTGATTTATAAGGTTAAAGTTCACTTCATTCACAAAATAGTTGGTCTTAAAGGCAGAACAGAAAAAGAACTTCGAAAGAAGCTTTAAAAACTTTTGAAACACAACATTTAACTACGAGGCAAAAATAATATTTTCTATATAATTTATATTAGACCCAGAAATCGTGATCGCAGGAGGATAAACTCGAAAACAATTTTTGTTTTATATCGTTTACACCATAGATAAAGCATTGGTCAGTTTGTTTATAATATATATAGGCAACTTAATATACAAAATAGGCCACATATTTGGCTCCCTGTAGCGTTTGTAGTCTTCAGGATTTTTAAAAAATAATATAGGTTCTTCCAAATTGATACTCGTAGTATGTATGTGCGTATGTTTTTTTTTAAGATTTAGCAGGTCGATAAGTTATAATGTTATAAAATAAAAATTAAAAGAAAATTACATACAACTACAACAATCTGTTGTGACTTGTTAGCTTAAAAATTCGTGAAAACGGAAAGCTTGCTAGACTTTCCCAATTTTTTATCATTTTATTATTTTATGATATTAGTGCGCGTATGTTAGGAATCATTTATCCAAGCTATGTTCATAACAAATGTGTATGTATTTTGGTTTTATTACGAAGGACAACTACAGTAATTTTATTAGAAAAGTGGTATTTGTTTTAATTTCCCTAAAGCTAAACTAAAAATATAATTGAAATATGGATTTTTAATTATAAAAAGCTAAATTTTCGATTCTTACAAAACTGAATTCACCTACATAGTTTTGTAATAGTAAACATACTACATACAAATAAATGTCAGAATAATGGCAAGCGCGTTATTGTTTCTATTCCTCGTTTCCAAGACAAACATAGTCAATGTGCTGCCCTCCAGCGAGCGAAGTCTGCATAGAACGAATATACGGAGTGCATCATATAAGTTAGCAGTTAGCAGTGCATACTTTGAACTTGAAAAATTATATATTTTTGCTTATTGCTTACAACTTAAATCTAGGGTCCAAAAATGCACATCACACGTGGCGCCATCTCTGGCCAATTTCTACTTTGGCCTCGAAACTTACCCGTACGAGTCAGATTATGGCTTTAACGACAGTTTATGGCTTTAATGATAGTTTGAGACCTAACCTAACCTAACCTAACTTAAGGGGAGAGATTCACCTAAAAATTCTGTTAAAAAAAATCCTTATTTTAATATAGATACTATTTTTACATCACCTCAAAAGAATGCCTAACTAGGGCAGACCAAAACGCAATCCGATTTTTAAAACCCAACTACATACAAAATAATAAGTTTTGTTAAAAAAAACCTAAAAAAGAGTCATCGACTGGACCGGGATTTAAACACACCTCCATTGAAATGAAACTGTAGAACGCTACCACTGAGCCACGAAATTTACACCGAAAATGTATCGAACTTGTATATACTCTGCCTAATTACGCATCATAATCAAAAGCGCGTGAGAATTCGCCACCTGCAGTGTGCATTTTTGGTCTCTATACATAAATTTTGCTTACATAATATAATATTTATGTAGATATCATGTGCCACAAATGACTTGTTTCGTTCCAGGATTTTAGAATGGAAATTTACTTTTTGTGAAGTAGTCATATTTATTACAGCAGCGTGTTTCTGATATTATGGATTCAATTGTTCTCCCGTGTCTCTGAAAGGTACATGTTGTCAATCAAAGGCCCTAAAATGTTTGCTAGTGTTTGGTCTGTATCTAGTTCTTCGCAGGATTTCTCCATTTTGTGGAAAATCATACAATGGAGAGACAAAACACTTTCTTAGTATAAAAATAAAAAAATTGGTAAATTCCTTTACTCTCAACTTCCCTCCTTATGAATTATTACTTTTATTAGGAAGAGTGAAGTGTGATCCAAGTTAGTCCAGTACATAGTCACAGATTATATGAGTATACTGTGTCTTCATATTTATTGGGCGCCATTTTGTTCCATCATATTGGATTCCTACCAATATGTTTACCATTTCCTTTCTACCTATGCCACATTTGACTTTTGGACATAATTTAAAATAAATTTAATAAGTATCCCATATTCACATTTAATTTTTTTTCAGAATTCAAAATCAATTGAACAAGATTTTTTTACGTCGACTTTTTAAAAATTATATTTGGCCGTCATTTTGTTTCGCCATCTTAAATTGAAACCCATAATATCAGTCTTTACCTACTACGTTGGTCTGCAGATATCACAGATATTAAGTTTCTGAATGGTTTTCATTAATGATCCTCTTGTTGTTATGTTAGAGTGGTGTATTATTTGGGGACAGGATCCAGTAAAGACTGATAATCTGGGTTTCATGCAGGATATAGGGTAAAGTCGGATAAATTGTACCACTTTTTCGTCTAATAACTCGCTAACGGTTTATTCAAATTTAATGAAATTTTGATCTTTGATTGAGATTCTTTGATGTTTCTATCAAAATGCACAATCAAAGGCTTATGCAAAGACTCCAAGTTTAGATTAATAAGCTTTTAGGTAAAACCTTGCAAACGGTACAATTTCCCAACTGGTTCGATAAATCGTACTACGCGATTTGGTATATTGTACTATACATAATGAACTAGATTTTTGGCGGCAGTGAAACAGATGAATGAAAAAAATAATACAAAGAATACAACTTTTTATTAAAAGTTTTTTAACTAAACAGAAAACATAACAATTTGTAATATTTCTATTACTAAAATAACTAAACACTCTTAGGAGGTTTTTAAACGAAAACAAAAAAAAACTAAATGCAGAAATCACAAGTGTAATAATGCTGTTGATTTGAAGGTGATGCACAGGATTCGTGCACCCAATTTAGGCATTTTGTGCACTGAACCATATCTTCTATAATGCATTCGTTGCACAGCCGGCAATACCAGTCATTAACGTTTGCCTCTATGACAGCGTCAGTCACTTCATCAAACGGAGAATCTTTCGCTTTTTTTGATTTTGCCTTATTATCCACGATGCTTTTTCTTTTTCCTAATTCTTCTTTATATGGCGTGGTTGTTAGAACTGTTGCTTGTTGGGCATTCTTAGGCTCCCGTCGTTTATTTACCAATCCGGTAGGTCCTGGCAAGCAAATAATTTCTGCAAAGAAAGTATTCAGGAGACTCTCTTTTGATATTAATCTCGAGAGGGGAATATCATCATCGGAAGAATCATCTTCAGCCTGCTCAATATGGATAATATTTCTTTCTAGTGGTAATTCAGGTTTATTTAAGAGTAAGGCATTACTCCCAGCAAAATCAACATCAGTAAAAACATGTATATATAGAGGCCAAATACCGCATTTTGAAAACCCATTGATTGCAAAGCCAATCGTTGTGTCAACGCTAATCCCGGTGGTTCTCTCATCTACCTTTCAACTGCCTGGTTGTGATACACTTCCATAGGCTTCAGTATTGCTACGTCTAATGGTTGGAGGCGATGCGTGGTATGTCCTAGCATTTGTAGAAGAACGACTCCGTTGTCTCGAGCCAAATTAATTGCCTTCAGGTTCTTAGAGTGCGTCGTGTGACCATCTAGGAATAAAATTACTTTTTGTTCTTGCGTGTGCCCCACAACTTCAATAAATGTACGTAACCAAACTACAAATAAGTCAGTGTTGATGTGTCCTGTGTCTGAAACTTTTACTGAGCAACCTGGTGGAGCACCTTCTGCAAGTTCAACTATCATCCTCTTTCTTTTAAAAATTATCATGGGAGCTACATATTGTCCCGTTGCACTAGTGCAAACTACCAACGTGGTAGTTAAGTCCCCTTTCACCGCTTGCCACAGTTCCAACGTTCTTTTTTCCTTTCTAAATAATCTTTAGGCTTTTCTTTTGAACGGTAGAAAAACCGGACTCGTCAACGGTAAAAATTTTTGTCGCATCTATTTTATACTGATCAACCAATTTCTCTAAAATATCGTAAAAGTGATTGACAATCTGCTATTAAAGCCTTTGCACCTAGCCAGTGATGTTGATTTAGGTTGCCTCAATAAAAACCTTGGATGTCTTTTCATAAAGCTATAGAACCATGCCTTAACTGCCATCCCTTTCGCTTTGTTAAATATTGGGTATAGCATTTTTGTTTGCAAACTGGAACGCCGCTCTTCGAATATCCATGATGGTAAGACCATAAAAAGATTCTTCCATTTTCAGTATTTGATCTTCTAGCTTTTACTCGACTTCTGCGCTAAATACCGTTAACCGCCCTAACGATTTGGTTCCTTCTTTTGCCTTCACATTTGTGCCCAGCAAGTGTCTATTGAAGGTCGGTTTTGGAATTTGGCATCGTCTACAGATAGAATTCAATCCAAATCTTGCAGTTTTATATTTATTTATAGCCTTTTTCATGTCGTCCTCTGACCACTGCCAGTATTTGATACCCTTGCGAGGCATGACTGAAAAAAATACGAGTTTGGTAAATTCTACCGGTACAGATTAACAAACCATGTGGTGGTACAAATTAGAGAACCGGTATAATTGACGAAAAATATCTTATTTCTCTGTAAAAAGTAAGGTTAGGATAATTTTAACTCACCGAATAACTAGCAAAATCACCAATAAATGACGAAAATTTAACTCCAACTACTAGATAGTGATTATCTGGACACAAAGGCTTAGTGTAGAGTATTGAAAACTTACTGCGTAAACACGTTTTTTGGAAATACCCGAATTTCACTTTAAACCGTTTACCGACGTTCTCGATCATTGATCAGTTAACGTTTTGGCGCTATGAGATGTCAAGCAAGCTAAATAGATGGCGTTAGAGGCTAACAGTTTAATAAATATTGAAGTGGTGCAATTTAGAAACCGGTACAATATACCCGACTTTACCCTATGATCTATATTTATATATATCCTGAGGATGCAACAATATAGTAGCGAAACGTCGACAATAAAAAAAAACACTTGTTTTTTTTACTGGATCCTAACCCCAAATAATACACCACTCTAACATAAAAACAAGAGGATCTTTAACAAAAACCATTTAGAAACCAAATATCTGGTAAATATCTGCTGTCCAACGTAGTAGATAAAGACTAAAAATATGTGTTTCATGCAGTATATAGAATCTATATATGTGTCCTGAGGATACAACAATAAACAAACGAAGCGTCGGCAATTTAAAAAAGTCTTTTGTTTTTTTACTGGATGCTAACCCCAACTTTAACATAAAAACAAGAGAATCGTTAACGAAAACCTTTTAGAAACCTAATATCTATGATATATCTGCGGACAAACGGAATATGTAAAGACTGATAATATGGGTTTCATGCTGGATATATAATCTACATATGTGTCCTGAAGTTGAATGTAACAATAAAGTTGCGAAACGTCGACTATTTGAAAATAGTCTTTTGTTTTATTTACTGGATCCTAACCCCAAATAACTGACCACTCTAATATAACAACAAAAGGATTGTCAACGAAAACCATTTAGAAACTTAATATCTGGGTAATATATATGCATAACAATGGAGTAAAAGTACTGATAATATGGGTTTTATGCAGGATATAAGATCTATATATATGGGTCGTGAAGATGCAACAATGAAACGTCAATAATTTAAAAAAATATTTTGTAGTATTTAAGCTATGTCGCGCACTGACACACAAACGGACCGACGGAATTGACTCATAGGTTAGTCAATTTTCCATTAAGTAAAGAACTTTTAACAATCAAATGAATCGGATTAAAAATATAGCTAAAGGTAATGGATGTAGTGATAATTTTGTAAATAAATTAGTAAATAGACATAAGCATAAGAAAATGTTAAAAAATGCCATTACTCTTCAAGCACCTGAGGCTCCCAATAAGTTCATAGTAATCCCATATGATTTCAGATATACGGCAGGTCTAGGAAATGTATTTAAAAACGTAGGTTTTAGAATAGCCTACAAAATGGAGAACAGTTTGAAAAATCTCCTCCGAAACCCTAAAGACAAAGTTGATTTGAAGGAAAGGAGTGGTATCTATAAAATTAGCTGTAATGACTGCGATCTAAAATATGTTGGGCCAACTAAACGCTTCATAAACATTGTTTTAAAGAACATATGGCACATTTATGATACGGATGAACAAAAAAGTCAAGCGTTGCCTAACATGCTTTGGAAAACAACCACCAAATAAGGATAAGTAATCTTAAATTAATTAAAAATGTATCTAATAATAGATTATTGGATGCATTTGAGAGTATAGGAATAGTTAAATGTTGTAAGAAAGCACTAAATAAAGACAGAGGGCCTATTCCCTATGTCCCCTCTATTGCTTACTCGACAACGGTGCAGTCAGGTGCAACCAAGTGTGGCCACATTTACCTATAAATAGTCTCGGTTTGGATAAGTTACTCTAGTTTATATAATCTGCTGATGATGCTAACTTGGTCAGTGAAACGCGAGTCCAGAACGTAATAAGTGGTGGTGTAGTGTGCTTAGAACTCTTGTATTTAATATTAAATAAAAAGCGCCATTTACGCCACACATTTACAGCTAATCATTATAATGATTAGTTTTGATTAGTATGATAAGTTGAATTGAACTTTGTGCCCCTAAAAATCTAAAAACCGTATAAAAAAATAGTTTGGATCCCTTCCATTTTCCACTTCATCCCCACACCACATAGTTATTTGGTGTTCATGCAGAGAAACGTCATTTAATATTATTAACATTTTTTAAAATCTATAATAATCTACAGAAAACACCTGAAAATAAACAAGATTAGCCCCATCCTAGGCCGGAAGTGTATTTCAAGGCAAATCACTTATTTGCTTAATTACGGTGTATGCACTGAATTTCAGGGCAAACTTAAAGCATTGCAAAACAATCGCGGAAAGTCTTAAAGATAAAGATTGAAATTGGAGCCATTCTACCATTAATTTTTTTTATCCCTTATGCTTGTTCTGGGACCATAGCGGTACTGCTCTAAAAACTACCTAAAAATTAAGTTAAATTGGCCAAGTACTTTCGAAGTTTCTAATCGGTGTACATAAAACCACCTTAATTTCCTAAATAAATACCATCTATACATGCATAAAAACGCAGCAATACGAATACTACAAATTGTCAGCCTTCAAAATGATAAGAAAATTTTAACTTCATTCCCTTACTATAAAACCCCGAAAACCATGACCCATGATATTTCCAGATTACATCACTTGTTTCTCTTTATCATGGAAACTCTCTCCCAGAAATGTTTCAAAATGGAGCATCAGTCATTTAACATCTTTCATCAATATGAATCCTATGGTACCACCATGGCACTACCCAGAATACGTCCTGAAAAACTCAAACAACCCTTTTAATAAGGTTGAATTAAGAAACTTCTTTTTTTTTGAAGTCGGTTAAAATAAACATCATACTTGATATTATTGGAAATAAATTTGCAATTTACCAATTTTAAATGGTAAACTCCAAGTTACATTCCGATATTATTATCCTATTTTTAGGTCTGAGTAAAACGAACATTCCAAACACTTAACGAACCTTATCTCCATTTTCCACTAATGAACAAGCAAATATTCGGAAAGTTTAAGCGGAATTTTACACGCCTTTGGAAAGTTAAATCTTAAGGAACATTATTAGATCAACAAAAAGCGATGAAAATAGCAAGTTTTGATATATTTCGAAGTTTGCCTCAGTTCAAACTTATAGAAGTTATTGAGGATACTTCTATTCGTCAATTAAAGAGTAAATATTGGATAAAAATAAACCGAAATATTTTTAAGGCATAAGTAAATATTAAAAAGTTAACTTAAATATAATTATTTTTGTTTAAAATGAATCTATTGCTTAGTATATTAAGAAAATGGCTTTTTTTATAGTGTTTGTATAAACACAAATTAGCAATTTGTAACTATAAATTTAGCGTAGTCTCTCGTACATCAATTTTAAAGTTTGGAGTGAGGATAAAAGTCAAATTACCAACAGACAGGCAGATGTGAATATTTAATTTTGCATTTTCGTAATCTACATGAAGTTACAAAAGTTTCTCGACTTACCAAATGTAAGGTACACAAACTAAAAAATCGGTAAATTTCCTTTACCCGAAACTTCCTCCTTATGATTTTTTCGATTTATTAGGAATAGTGAAGGGTGACCCACTTTAGTTCAGTATATACTCACAGTAGATATATGTTATATATATTGTCTTTTCAAAAATTTTTATTGTTCCATCATATTGGATTCCTTCCAATATTTTACGAGTTTCTTTCTACTTATGCCACACTTGACTTTTGGGCATAATTTAAAATAAATTTAATAAGTAGTTTTTAAATTGACACATACCGCCATTTTTTATGTTGATTTTTTAAAAATTTTATTTGGCCGCTATTTTGTTTCGCCATCTTAAAATAGTACCACATCTTTACCAATTTATCTCTATATCACATTTAATTCTTGCACATAAATTTAAATTAATTTAATAAATAATATTTTCAGGCTGATTTTTTAAATATTTTATTAGGCCACTATTTTGTTTTGCTATCTTAGATTCATATCAATATTTTACCAGTTCATTCCTGCATTTGCAAAATTGTTTTTAAAATTGGAGATAAATTGGATAATTAATAATTTTTAGTATAATTTTTTTTAACAATTTAAATGGTTCTCGTCTTGTTGTTATGTTAGAATCGTGTATGATTTGGGGTTAGAATCCAGTAAAAAAAGTCTTTTTTTAAACTGCGGACGTTTTGCAGCTATTGTTGCATCCTTAAGACACTTATATAGATTCCATATCCTGCATGAAACCCATATTATCAGTCTTTACCTCGTCCGTTGATCCGCAAATATTTCCCAGATATTAAGTTTCTAAATGGTTTTCGTTAATGATTCTCTTGTTATTATTTTAGACTGGTGCATTATTTGGGGTTAGGATCCAGTAAAAAAAAACAAAAGCCTTTTTTTTAATTGTCGAGATTTGGCAAATTTGTTGTTGCATCTTCAGGCAACATTTTTAGTTTCAATATTCTGCATGAAACCCATATTATTAGTCTTTACCTACACCGTTGGTCTGCAGATAATTTCCCAGATATTAAATTTCTAAATGGTTTTCGTTAACGATCCTCTTTTTGTTATGTCAGAGTGGTGTATTATTTGGGGTTAGGATCCAGTAATCTTTTGCAAATTTATAGTTGCATCCTCAGGACACATATAGATTCTATATCCTGCATATTATTACCTAACCTCACCTAACCTAACCCCAAAGAATACACCACTCTAACATATCCACGGGAGTAACGCTAACGAAAACCATTCAGAAACTTAATATCTGGGAAATATCTGCGGACCAAGGGGTAGGTAAAGACTGATAATATGGGTTTCATGCAGGATATAAAATCTATGTGTCCTGAGAATGTAAAAATAAAGTTGCGAAACATCGACAATTAAAAAAAATGTTTTTTGTTTTTTACTGGATCCTAACCCCAGATAATACACCACTATAGAATAAGAACAAGAGGATCGCTAACGAAAACAATTTAGAAACCTCTTACCTGGGAAATATCTGCGGACCAACGGAGAAGGTAGATGATAATATGGGTTTCACGCAGAATACTGAACCTATATATGTGCCCTGAGGATAAAAATAATTTTGCCTTTTTTTACTTGATCCTAACCCCAAATAATACACCACTCTAACATAACAACAGGATCGTTAATGAAAACCATTTCTAAACTTAATATGTGGGAAATATCTGCGGACCAACGGAGAACGTAAAGACTGATAATATGGGTTTCATGCAAGTTATAGAATCTATATATTTGTCCTGAGGATGCAACAATAAATTAACAATTACAAAAAAAGACCTTTTTTTGTACTGGATCCTAACCCCAAATAACACACCACTCTAACAAATCTGTTTTAACATTTTTCTGTCATATTGGATTTTTTCCATAATGTTACCAGGTCATCCCTATATGACCCTCATTTTTGATCAAAATTTGAAGTCAATCGGGTAAGTAGTTTTTAAGCTATGCCGCGAACTGACAGACAGACCGACAGACGGACCGACGGACTTGATAAAACATGTTTTTTGGCATCTAGCAACGAGGGACGCTAAAACGTGAAGATATGTAAAACCTAACAGAGTGATTTTTTTCACGATTACAAACATTTTATTTGGCCATCATTTTGATCCGCCATGTTAAATTAGTAACATAGTTTTACTAAATGATCCGAATACCACAATTAGTTATGGCACCCGATTTTGAAATCAATCCATTAAGTAGTTTTTTCAGGCTGAATTTTTAAACGTTTTATTATGCCGCCATTTTGTTCCCCCATCTTGGATTCGTATCAAAATTTTATCAGTTGTCCAACATTATGTTTCTGCAAAATTTAAAAAAAAATCGAGAAGTAGTTTTTTAATATTAAAAAATGCAAAATTTGAGATAAATCGGATAAGTGTTTTATAATAATAATTTATTTAACATTTCATTACCAATATTATCAATATTACACAAACATGTTTTTGGAGTCTGGAGACGCTAAAACCTGAATATATGTAAAACTTGAGACGGTGATTTTTTACGATTAGCAACATTTATTTGGCCGCCATTTTGTTCGGCCATTTTGAATTGGTACCATAATTTTACTAGTTGATCCCTATGCCACAGTTAATTATGACACACAATTTGAAATCAAACCATTAGGCAGTTTTTTCAGGCTCAATTTTTAAATATTTTATTAACCTTCCCCCGCCATCTTCAAATAGTACCAAAATGTTGTCAATTGATTCCAACATAATACTTGATGTTTGCTTTGTTGATTTCAGATAAATTGGATAAGTAGTTTTTTAATAATTATTTTTTTAACATTTCACTAGGCCGCCATTTTGCTTCGTCAAATTGGATTTTTTACCAAAATGTTACCAGGTCATCCTCATATGACCCCTAATTTTTGACCAAAATTTGAAGTCAATCAGGTAGGTAGTTTTTTAGCCATGCCGCGGACAGGCAGACAGACAGACAAACCGACAGACGGACCGACGAAGTGGATAAAAGATATTATTAGCATCTAGGGAAGCTAAAACGTGAATATATGTAAAAGTTGAGAGAGTGATTTTTTATAAACATTTTATTTGGCCGCCATTTTGTTTCGCCATTCCAACTTTACCAGTTTATCACACTTAATGCTTGCACAACATTTGAAATTAATATAATAAGTAGTTTTTGTTCAGGTTTATTACGCCGCCGTTTTGTTTTGTGATCTTATATTCATACCAAAATATTACCAGTCCATTCCTATGTAACACTTGATTTTTGTGCAAAATTTGAGGTAAATTGGATAGTTATTTTTTGAACATTTCAGTAGTCGGGCAAATTGGATTTTTACAAAAATATTACCAGCTTATTCCCAAATGACCCTTAATTTTGATTAAAATTTGAAGTCAATCTTCTAAGAAGTTTCTAAGCTACGCTGCGAACTGACAGGGAGACACACAAACCGACAGATGGACCGACGGATTTGATTGACATTTTATTTATCCGATATTTTGTTCCGCCATTTTGAATTAGTACCACAGTTTTACTAGTTTATCTCTATACCACAGTTACTTATGGCACACAATTTAACATCAGTCCATTAAGTAGTTTTTCAGGCTGTATTTTTAAATAATTTTGTTCTCCCATCATGGATTAGTACCAAAATTTTAACAATTGATTTCTACATAATACTTGATGTTTGTACAAAATTTAAGACAAATTGGATAAGAAGCTTTTTAGTAATAATTTTTTAACATTTCGCTAAGCCGCCATTTTGCTTTGACACTCTGAAAACGACCTCAATTATTCTAGTAATTAAAAATGTAACTAAAAGGCCAAATCTTTTGCCTGAAGTGCCTAACTGAGATTATATTGATCTATATGACTCTAGATACGATCTATTCTAGGGCACTGCAGACATAAGCAATTTCTTTGTGTAGATCAAACATTATGGATATTAAAAGTGTCGTCTATCGACATAAAATTTATACGAGGCACCAGTTTTAGATAACTTAAGGAAATAGACTATAAAACTCTAACGAATAAAAGCACCCTGTTATAAAACTCTTAACTTGCATCTGCTTATAAAATTAATAATTCTTATTTTATCTATTTTTTAAAAACATGAACAATTTAATCTTAAACGTTCGCCAAACGGCCAGTTGCAGAAAGCTCAATTAAAGTTTAGAATGTTTAACAAAATGTCAAATTTGACAGGGAGTTCGTAGATTTCTATAAGTAACTTGTCAAATCCGAAAGCTCCTCTGTGCAACCGGCTGTATTTTATATAACATTTGGACCAGTGTCGCTTACTAGTAAATAAAATAATTTTTTATTTTAGGAAACCTATTTGGTCGGGCTTTTATTGCCTTGATATTTTAATATATTTATAGCGTTTCTAATGGTAAACGCTGTAAACGCATATAGTAATTTCCCAACATTAAATGTCCTTAGTAATACTAGATTACAAGATTTAGATACAGAAAAGTTACATTTTTAGTAAAATTTCTTTGAAGGTGGGAAAATCAAAAAATGAAAAAGTCGTGGATAATTTAAAAAATTACGGTAAAGGTATTTTAGGAAGCGCTGAATTGAAATTTGATAATTTCTAGAAGGTAGGAGCAATATATTTCGAGAAAATAACATTTATCCCGTAATTTTCACGTATGCCACACAAGTAAGAACGCAGTTAAATGGGCGTGTGGTGCTTTTAGGAGCTCCTGTAAACAAGCAAAATAATTTCTCTCTTGTTGAATATTTAGTGAAAATTTTTGATGTGGTTAAGGGAGTTTTTGGACGTGTTGCATTTAAATTCGAATAATTTTAGAACGTAGGAGCAATATAATTCGAACTATTAACCTTCATAAGGGAATTCACGTATGCCATGTATAGTAAGGACGCAGTTAAATAGGCATGGGATACTTTCAGGGGTTCCTGTGAAGACTTATATTATAATAATTTTATATAATATGTACATTTGATGCCATCATTAAATTTAAATTAATTGAATTTATGAATGAGTATTCTATCGAAGGTAAACAAAATTTGTATTAGGTTTACAACGACACATTCATTCGAGTTCAGTTCAAATATTCTACATTGTGTGATATAACAATGGTGGTATCAACCAGCCTTCCCTTAAATTGGCGATAGTGAATCCCCTTTGTTTAGACTGAATATTCTAGTTGCAAATAAGGAACTTTACTGTCTTTATTTTCATGTTCCCTCCAAAGATAAACTTTATTTAGATCACATGATGATGAAAATTTCTACTTAGTTTTTTTCGCTATTGTCAATAATTTTTCTAATATTACGAATAAATACCACAATCTGTTTCTTTTCTATTTTTGACCCGCCTAGCGACTGCTAAAGCAAGTATTCATAATTTTCATTATCTGTTTGCGGATGTAGTTAACAAGAAGCAATTGTCTTAGTATAACATCACTTTCATAGCTCTCGCAACCTTTCTTTTTCAGCTTTCAGCAAAAGATATGGCTCTTTCTATATCCATATGAAATCATCGATTTTCCGATAGCAGTTTGCATCCACATGATTATGGTACCATTTTTTAAAGTTGTATGCCAAGATCATTTCATCTCTAAGCAGGTAATGTTACGTAGTGAAAAAGGCTAAGTTTCATAGAAAGGGTGATAAAATACAAAATGTCTAAAAAACTTCTATCAATATAGAAGTGCGATGCAATTTAGGTATGTACTTTAAGTGTTAGTAACTAGTAATCAAGCGAGCGAATGGGGCTTATAAGACGTTTTCCATACGAAAATTTGTGTAGAATAGTAGTTTAGTGAGAACTCCTCCGCTCCTTACCTAAACTGGGAAAGAGTCCCACACAATCCTTTCGAGAGAGGACTTTCAGTCAATTTTCCTGAAAATTTCATATTTTTTAGTTTTCAACCTCCTGTGCAAACGCTTTTATAGGCACTACTGAATACTGCGGCTAGTTTGCGAAATTCAGGGCGTCAAAGTTGAAATTTTGCCTCTTCCTTATTTTATGCATTTTTTTATTTTTTGTTTTTAGATACTTTATACGCGTTCAAATCAGTAACATAAACAGCGTGTAACTACCTTCCGCATTGCGGTCATTTTTGTTTCATATTCGTCCGCACCTTAAACACCCAATTTTTACAAAAAGTTCAATTAAGTTGATACAAACAGTCAGATTCGGCTAATTTTTTAATATGTCTATTAAAATTAAATACAGATTAAAGAATTGTATCGAAAAGATTTGTAAATAGTTGAGATTACCGTGGCCACATAAACATATTTAAGTAGGTAGCCGGTAAATTTGACACATTTTAATTATCAAAAAAATAAAATAAAAATATGGAAAGGTAAATAATAACAGATATATATACTGACCAAATTCGTATAATTTGTGTCACTTTTACCGGCTACATAAATATTCCTGCAATACAAAAAGCGTATTAAAATTCGTGGCCACGGTTATGTCAGCTATTTACAAATCTTTTCGATAAAATTCTTTAATCTTTATTTAATTTTAATAAACACATAAAAAAATTAGCGAAATCTAACTGTTCGTTACAGCTTATTCGAAGATTTTGTAAAAATTGGAATTTAAGTGTTTCAGGTGCGATCTAATATGCAACAAAAATTACGGCAATGTGGAAAACAGTTGCATCCTGTCTAAGTTTTATTTTATTTTACATATAGTAACTTCTAATCCAGATTTTCTAAGCACCCGACTTATTTGAACATGTATTGAGTAATTAAAAACAAACAAATAAAAAAAAAGCATAAAATGAGGAAAAATTACAATTTTGGCTCCCTGTATATCGAACACTAGCCGCAGAAGTAAGTTGTGTTTGTGAATGCTTTTGATCAGGATGTCGAGAACTGCAATTTTTCAGGAAAATTGACTGAAAGCCATTTCCCATAAAGATTGTGCGGGGACCTTTCAGGAAGTTCTTTCAAGCAGCTTTTTTATATCTAGAATATCTATTAAACAATGGCTAACAAATCCGGATTTCTTTTTGCGCTGCTTTCATGGACTTTCATTTAGACAATGCCGTTTCCTGTTTAGAACATTAGCAACCCCCCCCTGCATTTGCTGTTGTTTTCACCAGCCAGGCATGCGAGATTTTGATATTTCTCCATTTCGTGTACTTTTAAAATTCTTCGTGCCACTCAAACGTAAGTTTAGAGGGCTATTTTTTAACATTTATGATACATTTGTGTGTTTTTAGGGCATAATTTTCCCTGCAGAAAACAGAAAGTTTTTCGTGCTTTTTTTCGCCATGACTTTTCGGACCCATAATGTGGATAAGTTAGTATAGGAATATATATTAAATTATATACATAATCTTAGGACTAAGAATTGAAGGAACTATTATTTTAATCGATTTATTCACTTTTTATTATCATGGGTGACGCCTCGTGTCTCTAAGACGAAGTTCCGAACTTAAATTCACAGTTTCGTCTTGACTACTAAAATCAAAGAGGGGATTGGTCTAATGGGTGGATCTAGAAATAGCTGAGCTAACTTTGTATTTTACGGGAAGACTAAAAGTCAGTCTGTGTCAAAGTTTTGTTTCTTATAGTAGATGTTAAATTCTTCTTTTCTGGTGGTTTATGGGGCTTTACGTATACAGTGGGATATTAAAGTTGAGGGATTTTTAAAGATATTTTATTTCTATTCTATGATTTATCTGGGGAGTAACTGGTTTTCAAGAGTTAAATTTACGTTTTATTTAAAGATTTTTGTTTTCTTTTCTTTTGTACTAAGGTTGGGGATTTTAAGGTTTTAAGGATTTTTAGATTTAAATACTTTATTTTGTTACTAGGTTTAAGTATTATTTTTCTACAGTATTTCATTTCCTTTACTTTTGTTAATAGATTTTTAAGTTGTTTTTAGAAAACCAAATCTTTTATTTAAATAAACCACCTGGTAGTTAAAATAAATATATATTCAAGGAAAAGATACCATTGTTGTTGCAGTTTGCTGTTGTTCGGGTTTATATGACCGCAGAATTGGTGAGATAAGATGTTTAATTCAATTTGTACTAACAATTATATTTGATAACATTGTAAATTATAATTCACGAAGAAGCCTACAGAGTACCTTTGATTTTACTTATCATACCTTAGCTAATTTCAGTATTGTGACAGGGTTGCCCGCTAAGCCTCAAATAAATAAATAAAATAAATAAATAATTTTAAATATAATAAATAACCCCTCGATAACTTTGCTACAGTTTGAA
>JAUTXW010000641.1:0-23596 GCA_030620095.1 Kuschelorhynchus macadamiae
TTGAATAAATAGAACTAAGGTCTTCGATATTAGCTCTCTTATTTAACGAATTAGGATTCAGAAATATTTCCACCATTTCCAGAAACAGTCTCTTGTTATAATTAGTTTCCTTACATAATATTTGGGTATCATTAAAGTTGAATAAGTGCCCTGATTGATTTGTGTGTTCTGAAAGTGCACAAGTATTTTTCATTAATCTACAGTCGCTTTTATGCGAAGTTATTCTGTCTTTTAGGACCCTAGAGGTTTGGCCTATGTAAATACCCTCACACTCTGAACAAGGAATACTGTATACAATGTTTGATGTTTTTTGTATTTCATCCCTATCTTTTAATTTTGTAAAAGTGTTGCCTACTATTTTATTATGTTTAAAGGCGATTTTAATTGAAGGATCATACTTGAACAACTTAGTTATTTTTGTTGAAATTTCTTTTATGTAAGGTAACGAAAAATAGTACCTCGGTCGATGGTGAGAATCGAAGGCACTGATGTTGTGCATACAGAGATAAAAAACAAATTTCTTCTCATATTGCAGCCCTGAAGAAGGTAATAATCATTACCGAAAGCTTGGCGTAGCTTAAAAGCAATTTAAATCTAGCCCTAAATTAGGACCGATACCCCAATAATTAGGTTACTTGTTATATATATATATATATATATATATATATATATATATATATATATATATATACAAGGTGTTTCAAAAGGTCTGCCAAAATTTCTAGGACATATAGTACATCAAAAAATAAGTGTAGTTTACTCTATAAACCTATGTCCGAAAATGCACCCCTAGGTGTGCCCCTCGAAGATGACACGCGAAAATAGTTTTTTGGCATTTTCTTTAAAACTATTAAAGAGAAGTTAATGAAATGTTGCATAGGGGCCTACTTTTTAATGAGAAATGTAACCAATTTGTCAGATTTGTCATATTTATTCAGGGGCGTAACTTACGAGGGGGCTGAAATGCCCTAATGACCATATTTTTTTTGTGGGTTGTATTTTCTAAGAAATATCAAATTCTGATTAATTTTACATAAAAAGGTACTCTTGTTAAAATGTTTTAAAGTCGATAGTTTTCGAGTAATTTACAGTTAAATGTTGAAGTGTTTTCCCAAGCTTTTCAAATTGCTTGTACAAGATATCTTAGAAACCCTTTTAAGTAGGCCGTGGTATGATTTAAACAAATGAGCGCATTCTTAGAAAATAAAACTCAAAGTATTCCTAGATAAAAGTTTATTGAATAAAATTTTTAAAAAATAAATAACACTAGTGAACTATACCAAAATTATAACAGATGCTCAAAATGTCCTCCGTTTTCTTGAATGCATAAATTTATTCTTCGGTTTAAATTATTTATTAAATTTAAGCTTTGACCATTATTTTGAAGAAGTGTACATTCATGAATTATTTTGTCTCTCAATTCTTCAACCGTGTTAATTTCATTTTCATATACTTTTGCCTTTAAATCTCCCCAAACATTAAAGTCCAGTGTATTCATGTCGGGAGACCTAGCAGGCCAGTGAATTGGAGCATCTGCACCGCGTCCGATCCATTTGTTTGGAAAATGATTATTTAACCACTGTCGCGCTCTTCTACTAAAATGTGGGGGTGCGCCATCATGCATAAAAACAATGTCCCTTCTAAGATTTAACGGTACATTTTCTAATATTTCAAATAAATTATTTTCTAAAAAATCAGCATACATATCTCCGTTTAAATTACCATTAAAAATATGAAACCCTATAAATTTATTTCCCAAAGTAGCTGCCCAAACATTGATTTTAAATTCATGTTGATAGTGAGACACTCTAGTGACTCTTGGATTTTCTTCAGCCCCGAAATGCGAGTTATGATAATTAAAAACGCCCGCCCTTGTGAAGGTTGCTTCGTCCGTAAATAAGATTTTATTGAAAAAATTTGGATCAATACGTTCTCGTTCAAGCAGTACTTCACAAAAATCGGCCCTTAATGGCCTATCCTCTGGTTGTAAATGTTGCACTTGTCTAAAGTGGTAGGGGTGGAGTTGCTGTTCTTTTAGAACTCTGAACGCACTTGAATGGGAAGTATTCGTTCTTAACGCCAATCTGCGTGAACTAATTGTAGGCTCACGAAAAACGGTTTCTAAAACTTGTTCCTCAACTTCTACCGTTCGCGCATTTCTGGGACGTCCATTATCTGTGTTTTTTATTGTAAGTGAACCATTTTCTCGTAACCTCTGCTCTATTGCCAAAAATGTTCTGCGATTCGGTACATTTCTACCAGGATATTTTTCTGAATATCTTCTAACTGCTAAGTTTGAATTTCCGAAACACTCACCCAAGGTTAAAATCATATCAACTTGTTCGGAAAATGTATAATTTGCCATTTTTTAAAAGTAAATGAAGTAATTAATAAATAACAGAATTCCATCAAAAGTCAACTTGACGTACAGCTCATTTGTTTAAATCATACCACGGCCTACTTAAAAGGGTTTCTAAGATATCTTGTACAAGTAAAATGAAAACCTTAGGAAAACACTTCAACATTTAACTGTAAATTACTCGAAAACTATCGACTTTAAAACATTTTAACAAGAGTACCTTTTTTATGTAAAATTAATCAGAATTTGATATTTTTGATGTATTTTTTAGAAAATACAACCCACAAAAAAAATATGGTCATTAGAGCATTTCAGCCCCCTCGTAAGTTACGCCCCTGAATAAATATGACAAATCTGACAAATTGGTTACATTTCTCATTAAAAATTAGGCACCTATGCAAAATTTCATTAACTTCTCTTTGATAGTTTTAAAGAAAATGCCAAAAAACTATTTTCGCGTGTCATCTTCGAGGGGCTGTAACTCCCTAGGGGTGCATTTTCGGACATAGGTTTATAGAGTAAACTACACTTATTTTTTGATGTACTATATGTCCTAGAAATTTTGGCAGACCTTTTTGAAACACCTTGTATATATATATATATATATATATAGGGGGGGGGGGGGGTTTTCGATGGGGTGAGGCGGAATTCGCGATACAACATACAAATACACTGCACTTATTTTCCCAGTGATAAAAATAGTTGTAGCTTCAAGAGGTGTAACGGAGTTAAGTAAAAAAATAGTCTGTTTAATCTCTTAGCATGGATAGTATGTCTGGCAGGTGAAAAGCTAAAGAAAAATTACCAATCAATTTCTCTTATTTTCGCAGTTCTGAAAATTTATCAGATGGTAGTCTACAATGTAAAAACAGTTAAAAATGCAATATGGCTAATGTGGAGTACTTCGAAAGTTGTGCCAGATTCGACTGACGCTCGTCAGGTGTGCTGAATTCTGCGGTTCGGTTAAATATGTGATATACCTACATGTTTTTCACATCGATTGGTTTTAAAATTTGAAGACTTATTCGTGATGGTCTAACGATGATCCTTTTGGCTCATTGAACATGATATCACTTCCGGTTTCACCGAAAGTGGAATATGGATATAGCCAAAAATAAAATTTTATACCGTGAGTAACTTTGTAATTATTGGAGATATAAACATGTTATATTATTGTTTTTTATAGGAAATTTAATTCTCTACAAAATCGAGCTCTTGACATTTTGTCGTATCTTCCTTAGTTCCTGTGATATAACGATAATAAGGAAATTTGGATAAAGGTTGAGTCTCGCACACCTTTAGACGTATATATCTCTGAAATCACATCAGATACGAGAGTACGACTAAGTGATTTTTTAGTAGAAAAACTGTCTACAAAATGGTCTCTTGACTTTTTTCCGTGAAAGCAAAAAAAAAATATTAGAACGCCAGTCTATGAAAATTCGAGATGACTGAGAACTAATTCTGTACAGAATTCAATTTGCAATAAAACAATTGACGAAGAATGAACGAATGAGTAGAAATTCTGTTAAAACGTCGGAGAATATCACCATTATCTGTAGAAAAGAAAGACCGAATGAACCTATACTTTCCGTCATCATGTCATGAAAAGTTTAAGACAAGCCCCTTGGCTAGATTTTTTCTAAACGTATTAAACAATGAAATACAGCCCTCTATAAAGTACAAAATTTTAATTGGCATATTGAAAAATATTTATTTACGAAGTGATACATTTTTATGATTTTATTTGAATAGAGAGAAATACTATATAATTAGTCAATTTCTTCTTCATCACTTTCTCCTTCGTCATGGCTATCACTATCATCATCATCGCTAGTATAATTATAATACTCTAGCTGTACTGTGACGCATAATGATTGTGGTAGAAATTTAGTAACTGTGTGTAGTAGCGAGTCATGAAAATGGTTTTAGCATTGAAATTTGAAATATTCAATTCTAATATAGTTTTACATACCTATGATGCGAAAACACTGATTGCTCCGTTTCAATGGACACTTCGGGTTCACGATATTTACTCATGAGTCCAGTAAAATTGCTGTAGCATTTTGCATGAAAGCCTCTGTTGTCATCGACCACAGTAGGCAAATCTACATCGTTCTACTTTAAATTATGTTTTTTGCGAATCACTAACACATTTCGATAGAGTTAATTCTGAAAATATCTTAATGGGCTGCGTCGTTTTCCGGCATACAACACAAAAAAGTGACGTTGGCGCCATTACGTTTCCCAAATATTACACAACGTCTTTCTTCCACAAATACTAGGATCACACTGCCGCTGGAATGTATACTACGGTTTACGTGGCCATGTGGCCCACAGGCCACAGCTGCTCAACTGTATATATAGCTATATCTCATATGGTATTACAAAACCAATGTAACTGACAGAGATAGGAAGACCAGGGACCAAGCTTTATACAAAGACTCCGACCGTAGGTAGGCAACGCGCAGTCCAGCGTCGTTATACCTGAATGCATACGCACGCTGCTCTCTACCTACCCTTATTCCGCTATATGACTTGTGAGTCTGGCAAGGCTTTCGTGACTGTAATTGACAGCCAGACGCATATTTTCTGTCAAATTATAATATAATCTACCATGTGACAAATTTTCAAACCTATTTTTGCAATTTTGAAGATGCCGCCAGACTCATTTGCCAATTCCGTAAATCAGCCAGAATTATTTTTAATGATAGCTTATAATTCTGTCAATATATACGTTGAATTTCAAGCGTGGGAAAATAAGGGTTACGGATCCGAAAAATCAGTGCAATTTTTGAATCCGAAAAATTCCAGCCAGACTTACTTTCCTCCATCTAAGATAAGCCAGACTGCTATTTTCATAAATGGTATGCTCTATTTTAGTGCACGTGACAATTTTTTTACTGGGAAAATAATTCAACTTGGTTTTTTGATTTTTCTATTGAACCCACCTGACAATTTTAGCCAGACTCAAAAATTGTTGTTTTGTGTTACTAAGAGAACAAAGTAAATCATATACTGTAACTGGGAAAATAAGTACCAAAAGAATTCACTGCCTCCTGGACTATTGTCTGCCGGCCGGCACTGTTATTCGGATCGATTCTCCCGGAAAAATATGATATTAGTGAAGTTAATGTCGCGTGATGTTCTTCTAGGGTGAATTGAGTAACCCGTCTGCCGGAATTATTCGAATCTTCTGTGACAGGTAAGCAGTTGTGTATCTTTCGAGATAAATATTCATCAATTCATTAATTTTGCTAATTAAAGCCATTGTTTCCAACATATACAGTCCACTTAAATCGATTTTTTCATATTTACTACTTCATTAAGTATATTGTATACATTTTCTTTTCTTGGTGAAAGGGAAGTTTTATTATTAAAAGTTTTCTTGTATGAAAGTTTTTTCTTCAAGTCAAAAGTTTTTTTTTGGCCTATATATTTTTGTATTACACACAAAATATCGTACCCGGATATTTTTCTAAACATTCATGTGTATTAATTTTTAGAAAAAATTGTTTAAAATCAGACACGTACGTTAACAATTTTAATCAAAACCGGACATGTCAATGAAATTTCGACATTTTTGATAACATTTTGAAAGAAAAAGTCAACGGCAACTAGTCAGGCAACGAAAAATAACTGTTAGGAAGTATTTATATTTGTGCGGTAAGGAAACAAAATTTTTTTTTGTGGCGAGAAAAAAGGTTGACAAGTAACAAAATATCACTTTTTATGAAATTACTTCTTTTCCCGGGGAAAAAAATGAGAACTTTTTTTCCCGGATATATATACACATAAGTAAAGGTAGATATTTAATTTTAGAATATTTTATTATACAAAAGTTACATTTTTTTTAAATCAAAAGTCCAAAATTGTTAAATGTGCACTGCATAAATGATATGTTCCTTGACAGCAGTCGAATTTTCTTGTGTTGACATTAAATTTTTTTATGCCATGGACGCAACTGCCGTTGATGAACCTGGTCGCAACACTAACCACACGTTCTAAACACTTTAATAATAATAATGAAAATAAAAAATAAATAAATAAATATGACTTTATTGAAATTTTAAGAAAATTTAGATTACAATTAGCGGAGTTGAAGCCAAGCTTCCTATCTCAACCAGCAGATATATGTATACATGAATTATTATACAAGATATTGTTTTATCTAAGTGACTAAAATGTAAAACATATAAAAAATACTGGCCATCAATAGGGTTTTCTAATTGAATATAATTAGCTCAAAACCTGCAACCTTTAAGAGGGCAGAGAAAGAGAAACAAAAGCAAAAATTATAATAAGAAATTCAAAAATAAGACAGAAATTATGAATTATTGTTCTAACTGCTTTTTTAAACCTGTAACCTGAGGCATCTTTTAAATAAGCAGGTACTTTATTATACATCTTTGATATTTGGTAAGAAAAGGACCGCTCATACATCGAAGTACGATGTATAGGTGCAGTCAAGGTGTTTTTATGCCTCAGGTCTAAGTAATGTGCATCGCACCTGAATTTTACTTTGCTATATAAATAACAAGGACATTTATTACAAATTATCTTATTATATAAAACTAGACTATGCACCACTCGTCTTTCATTCATTCTCAACCAGTGGATTTCCCGCAATTTTGCACTAACACTCTTTTCACGACCCCGAATACCACAAATCAGATGTACACACGAATTCTGCATAAGCTGGATTCTTTTGACATCACAGTCCAAAAGGCAGGGTTCATACAGCACATCACAGTAGTTAAAGTGCGATAAGACGATGGAATCACAAAGTAACTTTTTAACGCTGTCGGTAAGGAGGGCTCGTTGATTAAAAATCAGTTAGATTAGCAAATGCCCTCTTAGCTCACATATTTATATGCTTCGTATTACAAGTATTCAAGATCTTACCATTTAAGCTAATTTTAAGAAGATTCTGGTTAATACATTTATTGTCAACCATACAACATTACACAAATAATTTATTATATTCTAGTTTTTATGCTAGACGGCTAGACAAAGGGTCATAATGATTGCAGCCACCCAGACAAGTCCGGGTACTGATAAAGCCCGTTAAAAACTTATGCATAGAAAATCAAATAGGTATATGACCTGTTTTCAGTTAAGTTACTAAATTTACTGATTACGAAATATATTTAATATGTAGTTTTAAAGATATAAAAGAAAGAAAAGAAAAGGAATATAGAAAATACACAAAAGGAGAAGAATTAAGAAAGAAGAGGAAGTGAAGGAGGCCGGAAATGATAGGTTATATTTGAGAAATTTGGAACAAAAGAGGTTTCAAAAAACATCGGTAGCTTTTTTTTAAACACAAAAATAATAGGTAATAGCCGAGAAAATTTACTGATTCATGAATAATTTTTTCTTTATAATATGTTAGAATGGTAGAACATAAATTATAAGAAATCGACCTTTTAAACAGCTCCTTGCGATGTTGCGGAATTGTAACAATATGATTGTTCATTAAATTTCGATCGTGAAGGTCACTACGAAATTTGAGCTTGTTATAAAGATACTGAGGTTTTTTATATTTCGTTATTTTATATGATTACATAGTTATATGCAGTTTTCGCCTATTATGCATACTCAACCAACCTGCATCTTTTAACTTATGTGAAATATGGTTTCTTCCAGATATTCCGTAAATAAAGCGAAGACAGCTATTTTGCACTTTTTGGATACGCCTAACTTCAATATTGCCAAGGTAAGGCCCGTCAACGCAGCCACAATGATTGAAGACTGATAACACGAGAGAATCACAAAGGAGTTTTTTTGTCTCTAGTTTAAGGTAGTTGAATAGGCTACCTTCAGCTTATTAGTTACATGCTGCTTAAAACGCAAGTTGCAGTCAAGCTGTAGTCCCAGACTTTTGCAGGTATCAACAAAAGGAATAAACGCATTGTCCATTTGAATATCTAGAGTGTCTTTGATCAAATTGCAATGTGTTCGGTTGCCGAATAGAATTACGGTGGATATACTAGGGTTAATTTTTAGCATGTGATCGGGTGCGGTTTTAAATAAGGCATTAAGATCATTATTTATGTGGCGATTCGCCACATTACTATGAACTGAATCGAAATACAAGTAAATTTGGGTGTCATCAGCATAAAGATGATAATGGCAGAGTTTGATATTTTTGTGAAATTGTGAGGTATATAAAGTATAGAACAAAGGACCAAGTATACCTCCCTGTGGAACACCAGACCTTACCACTTGCCTTTCAGAAAATTTACCATTCAAAACCACTTGTTGTGACCTTCCGCATAAATACGACGAGACAAATTTTCGAGCACCGTGTCCAAAGCCGAGATAGTTAATAAGAGAAACAAGTACTTTATGGTTGAGCATGTCGAAAGCTTTGGCGAAGTCTAAAAATACCAGAGCGCTTATTTTGTTGTTATCATGTCCACGTAGAATGTCATTCGTTATGTCCTCTATGCATTGATTGAAAGCCAGACTGCTTTTCGGGTAAAATATTGTTGATTTCCACAAAAGATCTTATTTGGATTTCAATTATTTTCTCCAATATTTTTGAAAAAGCTGGCAAAATACTGATAGATCTTAAATGACCATACTCAGTGGGTTGTCTTATTTTAGGAAGGGGGACTACAAAGGCGTGTTTCCAAATTGATGGATAGTATGCCTCCTCGATACATTTATTTATGATATGAGTGAAAAATGGTAACAAGAATGGCTTACACATTTGAATTAACACTATGTTTATTTTATGTTCATAATTGCTCTTAATACATCATTCTCAGACACTTGCGAAAACTCAAAAATTCCTGTAATATTATTATTAATATTATTATTATAGTAGTTAAGAAGATTATCAGGTGGTTGATTTAGGTTAATAGTCGAATTAACAAAAAAAAATGTTTATTTGATTTACATCACACAAGGCCTCTGGAATTTGTTTTTGCTTATTAGGAAGTATAGAAAATTTCTTTAACTCCCGCCACTTTTCTTGTGTGTTTGAATTCGACATTTTTTGTCGTAAATATGCTTTTTTTCTCAGCACGAGTTGCAGCAGTAGTATAATTACGAAGTTGTTTATAGTAATTGTAGTGAGTTGGAAGCTTACTCGATTTGTATCTTTTCAATACATTATTACGCAACTTTTGCATTAATTTGAGGTTATCTGTCAGCCAGAGGTTATATTTAAAATTTTTCTTTTGGAGAAATGTTTTTACAGATGCATGTGCATCAAATAAAAGTAGAATTTGATCGCAAACGTACAAAATTTTGTTGTCATTATTAGGAATATCATACAACAACCCTCCAAGGTAACCCCTCCAAGTCTGCCTGAAAATAGTTGAAATTAATTTTATTTAAAGGTTGATATTTAAACTGTTTAATGAAGGTTCGGACACCCCGCCTATTTTAAAACTTAAAGTACACTAAAGAGTGATCCGATATATGTGGATCAATTTTGCCACAATCAACCGCACTGTCAAAATTGCAGAGAATAGGGTCTAAATGCGAAAAAGTTTGATTTGATATTCTTGTTGGCTCAGAAATTAAATTACTACCAACATTAAGAAAATCAATACTGAAGTCGCCCACACATACTATGTTCTCATATGTGGTATACAAGTTGCTCAAGATATCTTCAAAATGGCTGAAAAATAAATTGTAATCTGTATTAGGGGGTCTGTACATATTGAGAATAACATATTTGATTCCAGATAAGCATTATTTTATGCAGACATATTCTAAAAAATCAAAACTGCCCTCAATCAAAATGTATTAGCTTTATTTATTATTAGCTATTTCTGCCCTGTGTGCTACCGATTCTTCAACATACCCTTCAGCAATCGTTGTTTTTGGATCGACTTTTGGTTTATAAAGCAGTTTATAAACGGTATTTTAGTAGTTTTATTTATTTGATATTTATCAATTGCTTCGAATGAAAATTATGAAAAATATATGTTTTATACAGATTAATGAAAATTCTCAAGAAGCCTCGGAATTATATTTCCAAAGGTACGTAAGCTATTATGGTGATGAAAATCTGTATTATCATTATGAATTTTTGCTTGTTAGATATCCAGAAAGAAGGCAACCGTTTTTTGAGATATTTGATCGTTTAAAAGCAAATTTAGTTGAGCACGGTTCACACGCGTCCTAAAACATACAACAAAGAAAACAGGGAACGAAAAGAGATAGATGTTTTAGGTTATATAGAAGCAACAACTTCGATCTCATGTAGAAAAATTGAGAAAGAAATTGGTGTGCCAAAAACTGACGGTCAGAGAATCTTGAAGAAATATAAGTATCATCCACATAAATTTAATATAGTGCAACATTTGCATCCTGACGATGCCGAGCGCCGGGCACTGTTTTTCCAGTGGTATTTGCAACAAATCGATGCTAACGATTTATTTCGCAGACTTGCGAATGCTTTTTTTCAAGTGCGGGAATTTTTAATCATCACAATACCAGAAACTGGCATAAAGAAAATCAGCATTTAATGTTTGAAAGGTCAAAGGGCACAACAAGGACGCTTTGAAGTTGGGGTGTCATGTTTTATTTTAGGCAGACAGTTTAAGAATTTTTGAAGGAGGTCTTACACCTTGAGGAAGTTATTCCAGAACTGCTTGGAAATATTCCATTAGCTCAATATAATGCTGTTTATCTACAGCAAGATGGTGTCCTAAGTACAACTGTAGGTTCTTAAGGGAATTTCATGATAATAACTTTCCTCAAATATGGATAGGTACCAACGGATCTGTTAGATGGCCTCCACGATCTCCAGATTTCTCAACTTTAGATTTTTCTTAGGGGGTTATATACAAGTAGGTATATAAAACACGATATGACGGCATAGCAGAACCTCGAGAGGAGATTCATTTAGCCTTTCGAAATCTGTGAATGAGACCAATGGTTTTTAAAGCTATTCAAAGAATTATATAAATTGTGCCAATTTTGCATTAAAGAAAATGGTCGTCAATTTAAACATCACCTTTAAAAAATTATTTTTTCTTTTTTTTAATAATGTTATTTTTTTGTGTTTGTTATATTGTTACTTTATGCTATAAAACTGTTGTTACAAACTTGTTATTCATGGCCTACTATTAAATTATGCATTTAATTTCAGAAAATTGTCATTTATTTGCGTGTTCCTGAGAAAAAGTTTGTACTATTATACGAGTATATTTTTGAAAAGGTAAAAAAAAGACAAGTTTTATAGTCTATAAATATACAGGGTGTTCCATTTAAAAATAAAGTATACGATAACGATACGATACGATAAGGTCCAATAACTTTTTGACTTGACCCTGTATACTAATTCCGAAGGTGCAATTGAGTTCTATGAAAGTAATAACAAAGTAGCAATTTAATTTTGCCCACAGTATAGAATTTTTTCAGACTGTTTTTTTATATTACTTACTATTTTCGTTGTTTTTAAATATCATTAAAACTGATGATTATAGACTAACTTGCTAGAGATATCATTGACAAAAATCTATATTTAGCAAGTCATTATTCTGGAGTAGCTTTTTAGTTTGTTCATCTTTGTGTCATAAAGTGTCGGTAATGCTTGCTAACATATTTTTAAACTGCATATTTGTTGGCGTGCACCAACTTGGGACGATTAGTAATTGTAATTATTACAAGCATACCTAAATTAAGATGTATACTATTTTTATAGTTTTAAAAGTGCATAATAATGCTTCTCTTGCACTCTCGAACAGTTCCGGTCATTTAAACCGCCATTAAATTATGCATTTAATTTCAGATAATTGTCATTTATTTGCGTGCTCCTGAGAAAAAGTGCCTAGTATTATATATTTTTGAAAAGGTAAAAAAAAGACAAGTTTTATAGTCTTTAAATATACAGGGTGTTCTATTTAAAAAAATAAAGTTGGTTCCGATAACTTTTTGACATGACCCTGTATACTAATCCCGAAGGCGCAATTGAGTTCTACGGGAAAAGTTATATAAGAAACAGTTTTCACATTTTCGATTAGATATCTGATAGTTGAGATACGAGAGGTGGCTGAAAATGCAACGTTTTCAGTTTAGTCCTGTAGAACGCCTGTATATATTAACGGCATCTTTAGTTTTACGAAATAGTAGCACACTGTCGCGAAAACCGCAACTTTTTATCTTTAAAAATAACCCTGCAAAAATACCCAAAATAGGACACCCTGTACACCATATCCGAAACTGATATGAAAGAAATAAAAAGGTAGCAATTTAATTTTGACCACAATATAGATTTTTTTCAGATTGTTTTTTATATTACTTACTATTTTCGTTGTTTTTAAATGTCATTGAAATTGATGATTATAGACTAACTTGCTAGAGATATCATTGATAAAAATCTATATTTAGCAACTCATTATTTTGGAGTAGCTTTTTAGATAATTCATATTTGCGCTAATTTCAATTGAAATTAAAGTGTCCGGACCGGAAATTGAATTAGAAGGCACGATTCTCTTTCTAGATGTTCTTGTACAGAGAAATGGGATGGTTTCTTATCCGGCACGAAAGATATCAATTCTTTTACTTACAGAGCCTTAAGAAATCATGGTTCCTGGGATTAGACCGTGTCAAATTGGAATTACTATCCGACGTTTCGCCTTCGATTGCACGAGGCATCTTCAGGGATCTTTACTCCACGAGATCTGAACACTGAATGAGCTCGAAGAGATTCAGGCGGGCTTTTATACCCGACTTGTGCTCACCGAACCGTGACCTTGTGTTAAGATTGATTTCCACGTGTGATGTAGACCGTAACCCGTATCTCTATTGAAATTTTTTGTATGTTCATGTTCCTTAAGTCTACTTGATATTGAACGTCCTGTTTCTCCCACAAACACTTCTCCACAGGAACAAGGAATTTTATATACTCCTTCTGTTTGGAAAGGTACAAGATCTTTCGGGGATCGCAATCATTGTCCAATCTTCTTATGTGTATTGAAGATTGTACGTATCTTCGACCGCCGAAGTAATCGTCCTATTTTGTCTGTAGTGCCCCGTATGTAGGGAAGAACAACACTACCTAATGGTGGCTCTTTATCATTCTTCTTTGGCGGAGTTGGTTTACTATGTCTTTTAATTGAACGCGTAATATCTTCAGTGCAATAGCCATTCCCTCTGAGAGCTTCGGTCAGTTTCGTTGTTTCCGATGTTAAAGAATCTTGATCAGAAATCGAAATAGCTCTGAATAGTATTGAGTTAATAACCGATTTCTTTTGTACTGGATGGTGATGAGAATTTGCGTTTAAGTATCTATTTGTATGCATCGGTTTTTTATACACAGAATGTCCTAATGTACCATTTTCTTTTCCTTCCTTTGAACACATACATCTAGAAAGGGAATTGTTCCATTAGATTCAATTTCCATCGTGAATTTGATATTATGATGTTGCTGATTAAGGTGGTCCAGAAATATGAGGAGATTATCCTGTCCATTAGGCCAAACAACAAAAGTATCATCTACATATCTAAACCAGTGCTTCGGTTTTAGTGGAGCGGATGTTAGAGCAATATCCTCAAAGGCTTCCATAAAGATATTCGCTACCACAGGTGATAGAGGAGATCCCATAGCTGAAGTTTTTCATAAAAAGTTCCTTGAAAAATTAAATAAGTGGATGTAAGACAAGCTTCCACTAGGTCTATTAATTATCAAGATTATTTTTATTCACTATGTCTGATATAATAGAAACTGAGTCGTTGACAGGAACATTTGTGTAAAGTGATTCTACATCGAAACTGACCAAAATATCTTTGGGATCCAACTGGATTGTCTTGAGTTTTTCCACGAAATGTGCAGAGTTTTTAATAAAAGAATCTGTTTTTCCAGTAAATGGATTAAGAAAATTTGAAAGATATTTACCTAGTTTGTATGTGGGCGAGTCTATTGCACTGACGATCGGTCGAAGTGGTACATTGTCCTTGTGTATCTTCCGAAGACCGTAGAGCCTGGGAGTCTTGGAGCTGCTTGGTTTTAGTGCGGAGAAAAAAATCACTAAAACCAAGCAGCTCCAAGACTCCCAGGCTCTACGGTCTTCCGAAGATACACAAGATACACTTCGACCGATCGTCAGTGCAATAGACTCGCCCACATTCAAACTAGGTAAATATCTTTCAAATTTTCTTAATCCATTTACTGGAAAAACAGATTTTTTTATTAAAAACTCTGCAAATTTCGTGGAAAAACTCAAGACAATCCAGTTGGATCCCGAAGATATTTTGGTCAGTTTCGATGTAGAATGACTTTACACAAATGTTCCTGTCAACGACTCAATTTCCATTATATTAGACATAGTGGATAACAATAATCTTGATAAGAACTTAATAGACCTAGTGGAAGCTTGTCTTACATCTACTTATTTCCTTTTTCAAGGAACTTTTTATGAAAAACTTCAGGGGCAGCTATGAGATCTCCTCTATCACCTGTAGTAGCGAATATCTTTATGGAAGCCTTTGAGGATATTGCTCTAACATCCGCTCCACTAAAACCGAAGCACTGGTTTAGATATGTAGATGATACTTTTGTTGTTTGGCCTCATGGACAGGATAATTTCCTCATATTTCTGGACCACCTTAATCAGCAACATCATAATATCAAATTCACAATGGAAATTGAATCTAATGGAACAATTCCCTTTCTAGATGTATGTGTTCAAAGGAAGGAAAATGGTACATTAGGACATTCTGTATATAGAAAACCGAAGCATACAAATAGATACTTAAACGCAAATTCTCATCACCATCCAGCACAAAAGAAATCGGTTATTAACTCACTAGTATTCAGAGTTATTTCGATTTCTGATCAAGATTCTTTAACATCGGAAACATCGAAACTGACTGAAGCTCTCAGAGGGAATGGCTATTGCACTGAAGATATTACGCGTTCAATTAAAAGACATTGTAAACCAACTCCGCCAAAGGAGAATGATAAAGAGCCACCATTAGGTAGTGTTGTTCTTCCCTACATACATGGCACTACAGACAAAATAGGACGATTACTTCGGCGGTCCGACATACTTACAATCTTCAATACAGATAAGAAGTTTGGACAATGCTTGCGGTCCCCGAAAGATCTTGTACCTTTCCAAACAGAAGGAGTATATAAAATTCCTTGCCCCTGTGGAGAAGTGTATGTGGGAGAAACAGTACGCTCAATATCAACTAGACTTAAGGAACATGAACGATGTATTAAAAAGAAACTGTAGCTGAACATCAGCATAACACTGGCCATTTCATAAATGTAAAGGAAACCAAGGTTCTAGCATCGGTTCCAGGTTTTTATAAACGAAAAGTTAGAGATTCTATTGAAATATTTAAACATACAAAAAATTTCAATAGAGATACGGATTACGGTCTACATCACACGTGGAAACCGATCTTAACATGGTTCGGCGAGCACAAGTCGGGTATAAAAGCCCGCCTGAATTTTTTCGAGCTCATTCAGTGTTCAGATCTCGTGGAGTAAAGATCCCTGAAGATGCCTCGTGCAATCGAAGGCGAAACGTCGGATAGTAATTTCAATTTGACACGGTCTAATCCTAAGAACCATGATTTCTTAATTGACCAAAGCCGTGAAAGCTTCCGTTCTATGTTACAGAGGCTTCTTTAAAATCGGAAATAGACAAACTGATTCAAGCTTTTTAAGAGGGAATTGATTTTGCCCTAAGGATATTAGATGGTCAATTAAAAAATATAGTAATCCTACTCCCCGACAGGAAACTGTTAAGGAGTTACGGATAGAAAGTGTACTTGGCCGGTCCGACGTATGTACAATCAGAACTTTTTTTGCACATCAATATATATATTTTTTAATTTTCCGAGCTTTCTAATCGCCAAATTTTGTACATAGATTTTTATAGCCGTTAATAGTCAAGATGCTTAAAAGGCGTAGTTAAAATTATAAAATTTTAGTAGCTTCTTCAGAAAAACCTGCTTATTTAGAATTTAATGCGTATATGTTCTTACATTTAGAAACTATAAAAATATCAATTGCAACTATATGGTAATATGGCCTAATAAGACAACTTTCTTCAAATAAATGTATCGTTATTGTAAACAACCAATTTAATTTTGACGTGAAAATCTTTAAAACAGTTTCTAATATCTGTAAAACATAGTCAAAAATCGCATTTTTCACATTTCCTGAAGCTTGTCCCCTTAACACAATTTCTACCCGTTGATGTATTATTCGGCTTTTCAACAACCAGTCGCTATAATTTTGGTACATCAGCATCAGCACTAGGTCGGTCTCTTCTGGCGTCCTTTCCACAATTACTCAAATATTTGTCAATATCCAACGTAATTTTTTGAGTGACATGTACTTTTTCTTGCCCAAAGGAACACAGTCTTTTCTGTAAAGCAGCCAAGCATTTACTACAGATAACACTATTTTTTCTACAAGGGTGCGGAAAAACCCAAAAGTTGAAAAGAATCGTTTATTTATATCAAATACATAATCACAAATTAATTATTATTAACAACATGAATAGTAAACGTGCAGTTTGTAGCATTTTGTAATTAATTGCAGAGGCTAGATTTTTTTCCAAGGAACTCGGGGACTCGTAGGTTGGTTCTCTTTCACAAGTACTTATTGTTGTAACCGTCTCCAAGAGGGTAACTTTTTGGTTAGAAGAGGTCGATTTGGTAGACTGCACTGGTGAAAGTTGGTGAGTAGTAAAAGGAATAACATTGAAGTTCAATATTTTATTGGATAGATTCTTTTAAATGAATACTTGTTGAGCTTTCTAAATAACCGTCTGCGACGGTTGAAGATGTCCAACCTCTGAGGCGTTTGATATTTGTTATTCCTTCTCCGAAATCTGCAAACGTTGTGGCGGCTGAACGTCGGAAACTATGGCCTGTATATAATTCAGGATTTGGGAGCTTCAGATAACCTGCAATATTTAAGGGCATTTTTCCAAAGGTGCTTATTCCGTTAAATTGTACTGTGCAAGCTCCTTTCTTGTAGTTTACAAAAAAACGCCTATGTGGGGTTCTGGCTTTCTTAAAATCGCATATTTTCTGACCAATTTTAAATATTCTCCGCTTTCAGCTTCATCAGATAATACAAAGCTTCTAGAATGGTATTTTTTTGTGTCTGGAATTATTTATTAATAAAATATTTCCTTTGTCTTCAATATGAAATGAAATGAAATTTATTCTTAGCTTATTTGCTATTTTGAACAAACATTACACTTTATAATAAACGAAGATACAGTAAATTGTAAAATCATAATGTTAATCATAATATAAGTAATATAATCATTACACATTAATAACATTAAAAACAACCCTTTCCATTACTATCAATATTGAATTGAATAAAAAATGAATATTTCTGTAATATATTATCACAAAAAAAAAAAGAATGTTAAAATTATGTGCGGTAACTTTTCTTAAACCTATTCATAAAAACTTTTACATTTGGCGAGTCTCGGATCTCTGGTGCTAGACTATTGTAAAGTCTTACCCCATTACTAAAAATGCATTTTTGCATATGTGTTGTTCTAGCAAACTGGATATCGAGGTCACCCCTAGATCTAACTTCGTGCGAGTGTCTTTCAGACCTTTATGTTACAAATTCTTGAAGATATGTAGGCAATAATTTATGAATTACTTTATAAATAAAGAGAACATTAGACCCCTCAATAATCCGCGAAACAGGCAGCCAACCAAGAGATCCAAGCATCGCACGAATTGGGGTATATCGACTACAGGACAAAATTGTACGCATGGCCTTATTTTGTAACAATTGAAGTCTTTGAATATCACTGTATCAACAAGATATTAATAATGAATTACAATAACTAAAATGCGGATAAACTATTGTATTAAATACAAGAAGCCTACTCCAGTGGCTGAGATTACGAGAGATTCTTCTAAAAAATCCCAATTTTCTACCAATTTTTTTACATACGAAATCGACATGCAGTGAAAAATTAAGCTGTGAGTCCAATACTACCCCTAAGTACTTTATTTGATTTGTATTTTCGATTCGATCATTGTCGATACAAATATTATATTTTTTTTCTAAAAATTTTTGTTTTGCTTACATTTAATTTCAATTTGTTAACGCACAACCAGTTATAAAGTAAATTTAGTTCATAGTTCACATTTTATCAACGAGTTCATCATAATTCTTACCTGACACAGACTACAAAGTGTCATCCGCAAACAGATTTACAAAAGACTTTTTTAAAACTTTATCAATGTCATTGATGTAGAGTATAAACAACAGAGGCCCGAGTACGCTACCTTGATGCACACCTATACAACTCCCTACCTTGCTGGACAGTACACCGTTTATTTTAGTTACATGCGATCGATCACTAAGATAGTCTATACACCATTGTAGAACACAATCTCTTATTCCATGAGTCATTAGTTTTTTAATAAGTCGGTCCCTGTCTATTGCCTCAAAAGCTCGCTGCAGATCGATAAACACACTAAGTACAATATTTCCATCGTGTATATCAGAACGCCACTTAGAGCACACATACTGCAAAGCTGTTTCACACGAATGCTTTTCACGAAATCCCGATTGGCCTTTACAAAGTATATTGTTTTTATATATGATTCAATGACATTTTTGTTAGTTCTTCTCAGCGGCATGCGCCCGTCAAACCAAGTATAGTAACCACTTTAATATGGAAATAAATTTCGTCAGGCGCTTCATTTATAAATTTACAAATTTCCTCTTGAAAAAATTTTCGCCTTCTTTGGTCTAAATTCAACATTTTGTTTTCTTAAATAGGCCGTGGCTTTGATAACTTTGTTTAAATCCATGTTTCCATTAAGTTTGATCATACCTTTTAACATTAAGTATCTGGACCAAAGCGTGTTTGGCTTACATGTTTTGGAAAGTTTTTCAAAGTTTTGATGCTTCTAGTTTGACATCAGGTTTTAAACAGAATGAAGTTTGCAGTTCTAGCTGCTTCCAACACTGACTGTGGCAAATCTTCGTCCGAAGAATCCATTAAAACACTTTTACTCAAGTTTTACTACGACAAAAATCAGCGACAGCAAAATTGGTATTGATTGACAATGAATAACACGAGTATTTTTACTTTGTGTCTATAGTGATTCGAATTGCCAAATAAAAAAAGCAGGTGTTTATTATTGCTCAACATTGATTTTATAAGGCATAAACGAGAGCTATTAAACAATTTTTTAAAACACGTTTTACATATTTTTTCTATTTTGTTGAAAATTATAGCAGGATTCTAGCAAATTTATGATCTTAAATCATTTTGCTAACTATCAGAGTATCAATATATTTTTAAATATATAAAATCAGTAAGTATATTTCAAAAAAATGGGGTTATACACTTTTCCGCACTGTGCGGAAAAGTGAAGTTTACCGCACGCTTGTATAACAAATATTTTGAGGTTCACAATTGCATATTTTATAATAGATATACTTTTTAATAAAAAAACTACCAGTTTTGCAAATATAAAGTCCATGCGTCTTGTTTTGATTTCCGCGATTTTATTTATAATTAAATTATTAAAATCTGGAATTTCTTGCAGTAATTTGATTGCCGGTTTAGGCCGACCGATATTTTTAACAAGTTTTTCTTCTAAAGATATTTTCCTAAAAGTTTCTCTTAAAAACTTATGGCAGCCGTTAGACATTAACTTTTAAATTTATAATTTTGGTTATATTTGTGTGATTAAAATAATTTTTGACCAGGTGTTATACAAATAACTAAAGAAAAGATAAAAAGTGTTATTTTAGCTTAAATTTTTATAAAATAAAAATTATGTACACTAAATATCATATTAATATTTAGATTTAAAATTTAACACATTGGACATTATAGGACCAAATAAACAATTTTCAGTTATATCTGGCAATATTAATAATACTTATTATAACTTATAAATTATTGATAAATATAACACAATATCAACAATCTAAAAATTATGTTTTATATATACTGTGTGATCCAAGATATATTTTACATATACTGTGTGATCCAACATATATTTTTAATTTCTCAAACCATTTTATTTTTGATAATAATTAGTGCATCCACAGATACTAGAGTAGCAGTAGCTATATTTTTAGTAAAATCCAAAAATATACAGAGTAGGCAAAACATTTTGAATTATGATCTAGAAAACAGTACCCTTAACTTTAAAAATATGAGGATATGTGATGGAGGAAAGTTGTAGAATGAAAAGCCAGAATAAAAGATTAAAATACTCTCGGGTAAATTTTGATTTTTGCCCACCTCTAGTAACTAATGGACCAGACGCTAATAAAAGATATTTAAAAATGTCCTCATTATTTGCAACTCTAGATATTTTTCTATAATGGTTTTCCTATGAGTCCTAAAAGGCTTATGGTTAGCCTGTTGGGCATCTTCACTTAGTTGTTCAATAGGTAGTAAAGCATCTTGACAAATATCAACACATGAATCAAAATTGCATGAACAGACACAGGCATAAAACACCAACTATACAGATTTACGTAATGTGTTGCAGTTTCAAAATAGTTTTTAATATAATACTAAATCTAACAATTAATTCCCTTGTCTAGGCCTGCTATTCTGCAGCAGTAAGGGCAGGATTTTCATGACTGTAGTCCCACTCTTTGCACCAGATTCACTAAACCATAAATACTTGCTAAGAGGGTACAGCCTAATTTTGCCTTTTGAAGCTGATAGTAACTTGAAAGTGTTTTTGCGTATTTGCGAATAAGACATTGTATTGATTTTTGCAAATCAGTAGCCACACTCACACTTAAAGCTTGCTGTTTTGACATCACGTCTTCTTCTAATGGTGAAAATAAGTTCTTCACAAACTTCTTTATTTTTGCCAAGTTCGATGTGCTTCAATTAAAATCAAAATAAATCGAGCAATCACAGATTGCACCTTTTTTGGCAATAAATCTTAAAATGCCTCAGGATATTAATTCAAATATTCTGTTTTCCGTTTTTTCTGCTCATATGGCATAGACTTCCTCTCAAAGGACGGATGCACAAGTGGACACAGTTTGAAGTCGTGGACCACACTATTTTCTTGCCTATTACGGTAAAATTGAAGATTGATTCAATCACAATCAGATTGGCGTTAACAAATCTGAATTTGTTATTTTTACACATCTGCCACTTCATTCAATTTAACACAAAATTTTCTCATCTTTTCATTTAAGAGCGTCCAGCCATTCTTTGTCATTTTTTATATTTAAAACTTGTCCTAATTGTTTTGCGGTCAAAGAATGATTTTTAAATTTGATATTTTACTGCAGAATTTATAAACTCAGTCATTAGTTAAAATGTTCAAATCATTATTCTTGCTATGTTCCTTTACTAAAAAACACTAACAAGATAAAGCTTGTGATGCGAACAAGCCATTAAAAATATGTCCGGCTTTTTGACATCTGATTTAAAACAAAGCTATCTAAGACAATCTGCAACTCCATCTTTAAATAAGCAGTATGAAATAGTGCCTTAAATTATTATTTTAACAAATCATTTTGGGAGATTTTAATACATTTTGTAGACTTTGTTTTTTATTTTATCATTTGTTTTTAATTTGTCATTTGAAGGTGGTAATGGCATTAAGTAATTTAATGAATAATATTGGAAAATTCATTCAGTAAATACCTTTCAGTGCTACTGATCTTGATTTGATAACAACGTTTAAGTTGAACGATTTTCAAATCATGTTCAAGTAATTTTTTAGAGGTGAATTAACATAATTATTATAATATCTATAGGTAGTTAAAACAGGCAAATATTAATACCGGCACACGGCCAAATGGAAAAGCACTTGTTGAGTTGCCTATTACAAACCCATATTCTTGATACGCTGTCATCATAAATTTATTTTAATTTGTCTTGCATAGCAGCATTTTCGGGCGCTTTTTTTCAAAATTCCACAAAAGACATGTTATTCTTTACCACGAAATGCCTTTAGTTTTGCAGGCTATTTTGGCGTTTACGTCTTTTACAAATTTACGTAAATTTAAACCAACAAAGGATTACCCAACCTATTATCTAGAAAAGAACACCTAATTCGAAAAACTTCTAAATCGATAGAAACAATAAATAAACATTGCAAGTATCCAAATACATTCAATAGTCCTGCTAAAATTCTGCAATCCTACGCTACGAGGTTAATTTTGTTTAAATGAATAACAACACCCATGATAATATTTTATGACGCGTTGACCTTTTTTTTTTAATGGAGGTCATCACAATAGCCCTACTAAAACCATTAAAAACTAAAAAAAAATAAACTCTAAAAAAGTAAATAAAAAGTAAACAAAACAAGTAAAATATGTACACCTATCACTAAAATATAGCGGTGATTGCGATAATAAAAACATAATTTAGTTTATTAAAACTTAAAATAAATAGTTGTATGAAATAAGATAAAAAAACTACTTTTTGTACATTAAATCTATACGTCTGTCTTTTAAGGTTGCAAATTTATCTATAATTTGGTCGTAAAAGTTTTGGTCTTCACTAAGTTCTGACAGTAATTCCTGCTCTATTGACATCATTGCTAAACCCGAAAGCCGTTCTTGTGTCATTGTGTTTCTTAGGTAGGTTTTGATCCGTTTAAGACATGAAAAATTTCGTTCGGCTGATACACTTGTTGCGGGAATAGTTAAAACTAAATTAAAAAGCTTATATGCTTCCGCAAAAATTGCTTTAAAATCTTTAAATAACAAAGCTAGACTTTTTTCGACATCTAAATTTGAAAATTGTTCATCCCTATACAATACAGAAAGCTCATTCTTTAATCTATCTCTGTCAAAAATGTTTGGATAATTTTTTAATAAATTATTTAATAAGTCGTCTGAAAGCATTTAACATATTCCGAATATTTTGTGCAATCGACTAAAGCAAAGAAATTTAAATTATTTAAATTTTCAAACCGCGTCCCTAATTGAAGAATTATACAATCTATTATTTCGAAATATAATATTTTATATTTAGTAAAAATATCAAAGTCGCTAGAACATTGCCCTCGACGTGTGTTAGTTGGCAGAATAGTGGCTTTTTTAGCAATATTGAAAAGTTCTTTGAAATGGTCCTCGTTTCTAAATTCAATAATTCGTTGCTTGGCAAGGTTTATTTGCGAAATGCAGTAATTTATATCTAAATGCTTTAACTGTAATATTTGAAACAGTACATCAGTGCAACTAAAAATTTGTTTATAAATATGTTAAAAGGCAAAATTGAAATCATTAAAATGCTTTAGAAATCCTTTGCACCATTA